>QVNW01003292.1:0-29637 GCA_014825475.1 Pseudomyrmex flavicornis
TTCAATGAACAAGTTTTGAAAAAATAACGCATTATCTTCTTTCTTTTTTTTCTCTCTCGTATGTTTGTCGCAAAATTTATTTTAGATGCTGTTCTTTTCTTTTAATCTTTTTTTTTTTTATTATGTTGTGTGTGTCTATTATGTTCTTATAATCATCAAGTGAGCTTGAAGAATAATCTCCCGAAAAAACTGTTTAAAGTCAAAGTATTATTTTTATATTTTTATAATTTCAAGTTTTATCGATAATTCACATACATGTATACATACATATACATGCATGTAAATCATATACATATATATACATAGTGAGGTCAGACTATATATAGTGTTATATGGATTAACATTATCCGTACTGGTAAACTGTTGTGCAATATGCAGCGTTGCATTCGCGGTCAAAGTACGAGAGATCGTGACGACTACGCTGTTGTAGGAGTTCTGAGGATTTTGGTTACGTGATTCGCTATGTAAGCGCTACATAACTTTGTGCACCGTGTTGCACGATAGTAGTTCACGTTCGAAGGATCATTATACATGTTTTGGAATTACGTCGCTGTATATATTTATATGTATATAATACAGTTATAATTATAATCAACGTAATAACAGAGCGATATTAAAATATCACTATCAGATATTGAGTGCATTTTGTTACCGTTGGAGAGAAAAAAAAACATAAAAACACAATATTTGTTTTGTAAAAAGACTATAACAAATACATCAAGAAATATTGTACAATTTGTGAGAGTTATAAATGCATCGTGCACGCACGTGCAAAGCAAAGCGACTACGAAAAAATGCATGACGTTTTAATGTTTGGCGTAAAAATTGCATTTTTGGTCGATTTACACGCAATAAACTTTCAGTGATTACAAATGTGATGTCGCACAGCAAAAAGTTTATTGCGTGTTTTCCAATTTTGTTAAAAACTATTTCGAATTCATATACAATTTATGATTTACGCTGTTCATCATCGTTAAAACGATTTTTTACGGAAAAAAATGTTGGCACAGTCAGCTTGCGCACTGCTCCGTGTCGGTGCAATTTCACCGTTCCACTCCTTCTAGAACCTCTTTCTCGCAGCCGCATTATCCTCCTCCGGACTATTAACAGTCTTATGCAAATTTTGTTTGCAGCCCGCCGGCAGTATTGGTAAAAAGAGAACCAACTCGACGGCGTGGTTCTCCTTGTTTCGTTGCAAGTATCCGCAATGTACTTTAATGCTATTGGCATTGCAGAAAAGTGGCAAAGTTTTAGGAGAAAACACCGACATATTTTCACTTTCATGCACATCGAAAGTGCGTAATTACGGAAATGTCCGTCGCGAAACTCGATGCAATAACACGGATCTGACGTTAGAACTTTGCTACAGACGCCGTCTCGATGGAATCCAGCAGCAGATATAATTTCGAAAAGTTTTAGTTGAAGAAAATTAAAGAAATTCCGTGTTTTTTAATAATTTTTTATGTTGTGCAAGTATTAAAATATGTTAAAAAAGTTCTGTTACAAAGGTTCTTTTTATTTTATTTTTTTTAATCATTAATAACGATCAATCGACTAATGGCTTGCACTTTTCACATCTTTATCTTTGAGAGGAAATACCGATAAGAAAAATTTTAAAATTTTTATCAGTAAAGTAAAGTTGAACAAGGTGAGATATGCATCGGTCAGGCAAACGAAATTGCTGCGAACTTGTCGCAGCGTGAAATTGAAGTCTCGCGCGGAAAGTACAGCTAAAACATGAAGCACATGGTACCGCTCTCGCGGGACGGTGACGAGTGAATTTTCATACTTGTATTTCGTCAGTGCAAAATTCACAAAACATATGCGTATGAATATTCTATTAATAATACTTTGACGAATAATTTCTGTTTTTATACATGTATAAATAACTTTTTAAAGATATCTTTAAGTCAGAATGACAACACATTATTTATTATCAGATTCAGAAACGTTAAGAAATGAGAACATTTATTTTTGAATTGCGAGAAGTTGAGAAAAAGACAACAACAAAAATGATAAAAAGTTTAGAAGAAAATCTCCCCGCGCTCACATCTCTTCAGCTTCTCTCTCTTATATCTTATTTACCGCCCGCGTTGGTACCGACATTTTCCCGAGAAAACGTTTCAGCACAGCGCGTATTGTTAGAGAATTGGTTGTAACCGAGGGACGAGAGAGGAAGTTGGACAGTACGCTTTATACAACGGGGCAGTTGCACGAACGAATCTAGCGCCGTGGAACGATTTACACAAATTAGCTTAGACACATGTACTGTTACGAACAATGCGACGCCTCATGGGATAAATCTAAACTTCGACATGACAATTGATTTCGCGAGACGAAACTACAATCGAGTGCAACTGACCTTTGTAGGAACGACATGTGAATTTTCTGCAACTCATTCAATTTCATTTGCTATCCTAAATGTTTTATATCATCGCTGCTTGACAGTTTTGCTTTTCCTTTGAGAACACTGTAAACTATTGTTAAACTGAAATAAAATAATTCTCTGTGTACACAAGAGTTTACCATTTTTACATAATAGATACTTTTTCATGAAGTAAGTAATTCGTGTTAGATATATTTTTGAAAAGTTAGGTGTTACAACTTGTACATAAATAATCGACTTTCTCTCTCTCTCTCTCTCTCTCTCTCTCTCTCTCTCTCTCTCTCTCTCTTTCTCGACTTACGCACACTAATTGTCGATAATCGCGGTGTAGTGAATCAAAGACCTATCTACCATTCAGAAACGGTCAGTAAGTCACTGAGCTAGGACTGGTTAACCCTAGGGCAACATAATTCACCCTCAGAATCAAAATAGACATGCATTTGAAACAACCTTGCCTCACAGTCTAGATTTCATGCCGTGTATCGTATTGCGTCGACCGAGAAGGTAACTCCAATCAACTAGAGATTCGTAGCATTACACAGTCAACCGATCGATCATTAATCAGAGTCGACTGACTGACAGCTACTGTGAATTGCCTTCATCTTGACACATATTGCCTCGCATCAACTATTGTAATCGACTATCTAACAGCTTCGTCGTAGTCAATAGTTTCTGATTGCAACGGAATAAACAATGATATTCGATACGCGATATTCGATAACCATGGTTATCCTCTCACGCGTCTGCTAATTCAAAAGGAAATAAATTTTATACATATGTTATATTATTTATATGATAACTTCTATTATTTACATGACTCCAGATAGATAACATCGATCATTAACAATATTATTTAGTTCTCTAATAAAGTGTTTGCTCTAGCCTATTTGATTTGTGAGTTTGTTTGTGAGTTTATAGCTGTATATATATATATATATATTAATATCGAACAGCGAGTTATCCAAGATTAATGTTGCGTACATGTTGATGTAACAAATATATGAATAATGATGATGATAACCCACACAAAAGCTATTTAATTTATTACTGCTTGAATATACATTTGAGAAATATTATATAACTATCAATTTTGTCACTCTTTATATTACTCCTATACATAATTTGTGAATATTGACTGTGTATATGCAGTTCGACTTGCTACAATCTATCAAAGGTGCGATTCTATGTATCTTTGACGTACGCTATTAGAATATTCCTGTTTACTACCTTTTGTATTGAATTTCATACGTGTGCTTCTATACATATCCGATATTTAATCGCAGACGTGTGAGTACAAGACAATCCATCAATATCTTTCGCTCCGTCGTTTATTCTGACATGAGCCTATCATAGTATCAAAGAGATACAGTTTGACTTGTGATATTGGATAATGTCAGGATAATAAGTCAACTAACAATAACGCACAATCGGTACGATGATGTTGTCTTTACAAGTGATGGATCTCTCGGGCAATCACTATGGAACACTCGATTTTAAAGAAAACAAAAAAAATATACATGTATATATATATATATGTGTGTGTGTGTGTGTGTACAGAAAATTACCTGTCATCGGCGAAGAAATAGATGGATAATCGATTACAATGAAAAGAAAAAAAAAGCAAAGGTTCTCTTAAGCAAGGCTTTAGGGCAATCGATGAATATGATACCTCGTTAACTTTCGATCTCCGTTCGTAATTTCCAACAATTTCTCGCGTTCGCTTCGAAATTCGACGCCCACGCCACTTTAATAAAACATCTTCGCGGCATTTCCGAGCGTTGCAGGTGCTGCATAATCGAAAATGGAGCCGCGTAATCGATCTCTTTCCCCTGTCCTCGACGCGCTTTATCCTCGCGATACTACTTATCTTTCCCCACTTCTGTGCGCGCCGCCATAGCCGCCGTCGATCGAACTTTTCTCCTCGGTATCGCGTTGCGTTGAAACAAAAGTTTGACGAGAGAAGCGATATGGAGAATCAATGCTCGTGCCGACAAGATGTATGTGCATATCGTTGTGAAAAATCGAGAGAAGTTTTGAGAGACGAGAGAAATCATAAAAAACTTATTTTCGCCGATACGCGCTGTAGGTAGATATGCGGCGCATGCTGCACAATCTATAAAAACTTCACATGGTAGTACATTTCGCTCTAAGTAAATTAAAGTTTGTATTATCTAACAATTTTTTTATGAAATATCGAAATACCACGTGCTTGCTACAAATAACATTGTACTGTGCTTTTTTTCTCGAGTATAGTATCGGAAATATATATTTTGTTTACGTAAAAAACTATTTTTATATAAAACAACATTTGTTTTTACGCGAGAAATGCAACATCGGTCTCTGTGTAGTCGGAGATCGTATCTATCCTGCGAGAGAAAACGTCTGATCGTTAGCGGATATCCATTGGGAGATCAACAGGTCTTAATGGCTTTCGCAATAGCGCCAACGGGTTTGCTTTACTTTAGTTCTTTCGTAATTAGCAGCGTTACTCAACAAAACTTGGTTGCCGACCTTTAAACGGCGTCAGTGCAGAAATCCAGCTAAGGAAACGGACAAGAGAACGAAAGATGCGCGAAAAAAAGGAAAGAAATTCTTCGAAGGAGTTTATCTAGTGATGGAAAACTTACGGATTTACTAGGAGTCCCTGTACGATCGTTCCGCGCTACAAAGAAACTTCGAGACGAAATATTATTTACCCCGTGTTACTAAACTTACACGACAATTGCGCATTAAACATACTTTTACATGTAATATGAAAACTTTAAATGTCATCTAAAAATATGCCAAAGCGATTAAAGTCTAAATAAAAAAAATAAATATCGCTTATTCTACGCGAAAGAAACATCAGATAAAGTCAAAACTGTGCCAAATAATAATGTGCAAAATATAACAGGTCTTTTACATACAATAAAATATATAAACAAACAATTTAATTACATATTAATATAATATGTAAATAATTATTATATCTCAGCTTATCTAATTATATGTATTATTCATAACATTTGTTTGAAATACGCAGCATAGTTTTCTGCTCACAGTCGCTTGACAAAATCAGAATGTATATAACTATGTATATCTTCCATTTTCTGCTGTACTCTTCTCATAGTATAATTAAATTATAATTACCTTACTAAATATATAGATTTATTATATATACGTTCATTAATTTTAACTAAATGTAAATTAATTTTAAAAATCATAGGTTTATTACAAATACATACACTATTGGATGTAATTATTTGATTTGTCATCATATTGAGAAAATATTTAATTGTAAATATTTATATAGCTATTTAGTTTGTCACAATAAATTAAATTGTTTGTTATATGTAACTTATAAGCGCTCTCTTACATCTTTCATTCAGAAAATATATACACACAGAGAGTAATCGAATAGAAAAAGTTACTCGAGTTTTGTAGTTATTAGAACTGAAGATCATCACTTCCATACGTGGAGAGTATGAGAAGAGAATTCGTTTATAAACTTTCTTACGGAAGGAAGAAAGGTTCTGTCTTCAATTTTCCTCGAGACTCGTTATCGAAACAATATAAGCAAAAAACAGAACAAGAATTCAGCGCTTCATCACAGAAGAACGACGAGGCTCAATCTTAGAGAAGGCTTTTAATTAATAATTATACGAGGTAAGAAACTGTCGAACAAGTTTTAACATTGCGTAAGATAACAATGAAACATAACTTTACTTCTGCATTTATTAGATGCAGGCAATATTACGAAGAGGGAAGAGGGAGAAGCATTCTCGAAAAAGCGAGTAATCGATATCTAAAGCACGATGCGTCTCTGTTATGGAAATTGTGGCCATACTCGATATCATATATTCTCACAGAAAATCCTGGAAAGTGCCAGCCACGGTAAACCGATCATATCGGATGAAAATTGCGAACGGTACATTGTGCGCGAGTTGACGTTAATGGACACTAAATAAATTTAATGACATAAAACGACGATTTCAAATAAATAGATACGAGTAGAGACACATTAAGTATTCACCTCCGACGATATAAGAGAGAATTGTATAATAATAATTTTTTATCGCATTATTATCTATTTGTTGTGCGGATGCGATCTTTCGAAATTTTCTGAAATTTCTTGAACATACCGAGTTGTTACGTTTGAAATTTGTCATGTAACGCGATAAAACAAATTACGTGTTCCTACCGTATCATTAACATAAAAAATTGCCAATTACAACAGTGCACACGAAAACAAGAGTGAACAACACCAATTCGCGCAACATTTTACAATTTGTAATGTCACGGCTTTATGTTGTGTCGTTAAACTGCAATCATTGCTTTGTGAAAGCGACGATAAAGCGAGCATTTATATCCTTTTTCTTTCACGTCGTGCAGAGATTCATATCAAAATAATGAACATTCTGTTCACACAATCTCAAAAACTTTCATTTATCCATTAATAAAACGCATGTGATTGATTTATATCTGTATATTCGATTGCATTCCTTTCCACATAGTCTGCGAGGTCCACGAGTGAAGCGTGACAGCCATTTTCGGATTCCGCAAGCACGCATACCGTGGAATAGTCGTGAGTATTGCAACGCCGGAAGACATACCGCATATTGAGTATGTTCAGCGGGAAAATGAAGAATTTACGGACCACAGAAACTGCCAAGAATCTGTCATCGGTATAACGATTAAAAACGTGTTTTCGAAAAACAAGACATGTATATTATTAGTCAGATCGATGTATTACGTAGAAAAAACTTTGAATTCATAGACAAAATGTAAGACAGTCATATTTAAAAAAAAAAGTACAAATATACAATTTTTTATAAACAAAATACCTCTACTTTATACTGCTATATTAAACTACTTCTATATATTAAATATTTATTGAGCACGTATAAATTACTTTCCAATAACTTTAATTAGTTTACACTAATGCATATATGCAATGTAATAATGTATTCATTGTAATAATACATATGCACATGTATAAATGTAATCTGCTGAGAAATAAAATAACTAAATTATTGAAATAATTGCAGAATTTGTACGCTGCTAATAATTCTAAATTATTTGTTATTATAATGACAATTTACTATTAATAATATTGTCATGAAAATTGTGTAATTGACTCAAAAAGTCTCAACACAGTACGTAGATACATTTTCTATTATAAAATGGAAGGGGATATTTAATGCTCACGGTAAGCTTCTGCTATACTTCGCTTATTAGAAACAATTACGTGTACGCCCCGTATGAACAAATCAAAATACCAGAACAGGGAGAGAATGAGATTCATACTTTGTAAAGCTTCGGTATGCGCGACACGCAAAGACACGCACGAGACACAGTAACATTCGTTTCGTACCGTTTCGAGATTGCAACATTCCGAAAGGAAGTCGACAAAACCATTTAAACATGGTTGTAACGTAGCGGAGATTCGAAACAGAAACGGGAACATTGACAGTCGACTATATATCCAGAGAAAGAGAATTCCGCTATATTACCTTCTTTTGAACCTTTTATAAGCTAGTTTTCGCCGCTACAATGCTCTTTTATCTCTCTACTACTTTTTTGGAATTTTATTCGATACTCACCTAACATTACGATAAATAATATAATAAAAAATTATATAAAGTGAATGTCTTCGTATTACGACAATTTCTCCGCGTTTTTTTGCTATATTAATTAGAAAATATCTTTTTTAATTTTGGTCTTTTTATTGCCGCTGCACATATGGACGAGTTGCATCGAGGTGCGTTTTATAAAGGTATGCTTTTTTTTTGTCGATAGCACAATAAAGCCGTTTATAGTGAAACCACGAAAAAAATGATCTAAATGCAGCGGCGGTGAAATCGCTCGGGCTAATTTCTTCATTAACCTCATGGCACAATGGAGCAATGCTCTTTCATAAGCGCGCAACGAACTGCTCATCCGGCACAATCTAGCCGCGACATAGCACTTAAAGCCACCTGACGGCGTGGTTTAATTCTCGTTTCATTAGGCCACCACTAGTAGTTTGTATCATGCTTTTCGACATCGAAAGCAAAGTATCTCGCGGAAACGAAGTACTCGATGTTAACTATAGCTTTATGACCGCCAACGATAACACACGATATACTTGATTAAAATTGTTATCGTTACAATTTTCGATTTTTGTTTTAACAAACAGAGCTAAAAATTTAGAAATCACAAAGAAAACTTTTAATATCAGAAAAACTGTTTGAACAAGATGTAATTTTTGTGTAATTAAAGTTTGGAGAGCGCGCGATTTGATTTTTTCTTTACGATGCAATGAGCTAACTGTGCTGAAGACTCGACATGAGAAACATTGAGAATTGAGAGAAATATACTCTTTGGTCCTGTACTGCTCTCTTGCGACTATACTTAGAAGTATCGAGCAGGTCCCAACATTACCAGCACTATGCGAGAGATATGCTCATCTTGAATTTCTTTCCTCGATAAAAAAAAGTGCGACAAGTAAGTTGCGTTACAGAATTGTGACAGAAAACTTATCGACTCAAACATCTCGAAAATGTTCGAATGTGAAATTTTACATACTGTTTTATCTAATAATAAATGTCTACAATATTATAGATTCAAACTTAGTCATCAAAGTTTGCAAATCTGAAAAAATATAAATGTTTTTCAAATATTGTTTTAAAAAATAGACTCTATCACACAACAAATTTTACGACAACATTTGTAAACATGAAAAATTATACATGTAATGTAAAATTTTGTATAACATATTGTATGATTCAAAATGCGTGTATATGTATGTGTGTCAGCTGTGATAGAAGTTACAAATGGCTAGAAAATCACGAAAGTTTAATGGCTCAATAACGCATACGAGAGAGAGAAAGGACTATATCGAGTGAATGGTAGTGTCAACTAAATTTTTAACAAGTATTGGATGAGTTGTGTGCAAACTAATATCTAGAACATCATAAAAAAATAAATAACATTTAAAAAAAAGAAGAGTAAAATGTGACAATATAATTTTACGTTTGATAAAGCTTTCGCTAAAAGTAAAACTGCATAACAATTTGTAGAATACTGACGATGTATTGTATGATCTCAACTTATTGTAACATAAGCATGCAATATAAGAACGGTATAGTGAGGAAGCGATATATGACGCTGCATACTTGTGGGAATCGAATGACGACCGTTTGCGATCATATCTGTCGTAATTGATCGGACCTATCGAGTCGAGAATGCAATGCCTAAGTGGACAATATATAAAAGTATTTTATTGCCGATCGATTGACCTCTATAAAAGAATTTTACTGCTGAAGAAGAGTGTGACACAATACCGATACATATAACATTATCAAACGCATCCGTAGTTTATACGATGTTTTTGGTATATAAATTACGTAGCGAAATAAATTACATAAAATATTTAAATTTTCTAAAACAATTTACTACACGTGTTCCGAAAACTTATTGAATTATATTCCTCTTGAATATTTTTATAATCTTGGAATATTTTCTTATCGCAGAAGTTTTCTAATTTGAAAATTTTGCGTATCATTGCGTAAAATACTTTTTCATCAATTCTGGGAGAAACATTTTTTATGTCAAATCTATTCTCTCTCTCTTTGCACGGCGGTGCATTGAAAACATCAATTTCCGGCCAACGTACACTCCATGAAATACTCATGAGCGAGCGAATAAAAATTCTGCCACGTGCTCGTTTGCACACGCAAAACCCGGTTAACGACCGACTGGGGAGCCATTCTTAATTACGCATTCCCCGTGTACGCGGTGTTCATTCTTTTCGCGTTTTGCGAAATGCCGCGCGAAATTTCCTTTCTTCTTTTGTACATAACGACAAACCAAAATCGAAAGATCGAAAGACCGCGTTTACAAGAGAAGATGATGACAGATATGTAGTGCGGCGATAAAGAAAAAAAAAGAACAACGATGACGGCGCGATTGTTTAATAGAAAAGCTTCTTGTCGGCGGTGCCAAAAGGAGTTCGCGCGCGGCATCGTTTTTCCTTCTCTTCGTCGTCGCCGTCTTCTTTCGCGACAATTAAGCTTAACGAGGCGCTGTTTGCCGGACATATTTGAGGCGGCTTCCCACTTATTAGCGCCAGCACGGCGCTAACTCTCCGCGACGACGCGGCGGTTCGCGCGGACCGTGCGTGTTTGCTCATTCACCGTGTATGTACCGTCGTTGTCGACGAGCGACCAAGGAATAGGCGACAACGGCGAATAAGACTGAACGACGTCTCTCGTAAACCTCGCGGCTGCTCGTTTCTATATCGTCGCGTGTATGCACATCTTCGCGCGAACCGACATCGAGCTAACAGGCGTCTTTTATATTACGCGGTCTTTTTTAGACATTTAATTAGAGAAACGCGTATAATTCCGACTCTCGTGATTTCTGACTTTCTTTAACTCTCTTTTGATTTATTTCGATTTACGAACTCAAATTATCCGGCTTTTCACGATCTTGTGGGAGAAAGTTTCTTAATAGTCGTTTAAGAAGAAATATATGATTAAGAAAATATATGATGATGGAAAATAAACGATAAATTGTGTGCAAAAGGAAAAGTGATGGAAAAGAAATCGTACGTAACATAGTTACATGATTATTTTCTCCGGAATATATGAAAGATGAGAGAGAAGGTGAATTCCTTTTTCTCTCTGCCTTAGTTATTCCTCTCTGTATCTCGGTCGTCGTCTTATCTCGCGGTCTAATCGCTTCTACCTACAAGCCGAATATAAATGAAGACCTACAACTTGCTCCGAGGAACGTCATTCTAGATAAATTGCTTTGCAACGCGTGTCACTTTTGTAGCGGCTTTTTCTATGTGAATTTCTATATAAAGGTCACTTTGTGCCAAAGGAAATTCAGTTACAATCAGAAAACAATTTCCAGCTCCATTTTTTTTTAAGAGACTAAACACTAAATATGTGCTTTTTCCGTTTTTTTGCCTTTTTTTTTTTACTTTGAAAGCATTGTAATATGTTGTATCGCACAATAAAAACATTTTGTCAAACAGAACTAACCTACCGGACGTAACCTAGCTCTTGTTTTTGAAAAATAACAATTTGTAAGAATACCTACATGAATATTACACGTACTCATTCATGTGTATATATTTTGCCACGCGAAAAAAAATGATATGCGAGTCTCAAGAAAATATGTATCGCAAAAATACATTTTTCGCGTAGTTTGCATATGAAGTCATCAAGCTATCGGACGGTACGTTGAGGTAGACTTGAGGATCTTCGTTGTAGGTCCGAACAAGAATTTTCCAATATTTGGACGTGGTCACAATGGCGCTAACGAACCGTACCGTTCGCTCAGGGGATTTTCATTCCTGGAAATCACCTGGAACTCTCTTCCGACATCATCGCCACCCAGAAGCGCAGCGACTTTGTGTGACCGTGTCCCTGCAGTAAATGTGCGGGATTTCTTACATAAAAGTCGCATGCCGAAAAGGAAACTCATAAGAATGACGACACGCTTCCCAAAGGTGCGTGTAATAAAGATAGAATCGTTCCTGTCACTCCCGATGAAAACGAGAGAAAATATCAGAGCGTAAAAGCGCTTGTACTTGCAGTTTGGTGATAAAGAGTGCAAGGATATCAATTAATATTTCTTTTCATTGCCGCAGTAAAAGCGTGTAACACGATTACGTACAACATTTACTGCGGCCGAACGAGCAGTTAACTGTACATCGTTCTCACAAACGAGACACGGCTCATAAGCTGTGCGCGATTTTATCAAAGCTGAGTTTCGTTTTTTCGCGGTTATTTTGTCGTTTATGTTTTTACGCGTAAATCGGCCGCGTAGATTTAATGTCCTTTATAAAAGAGAAGGATGTAGAATGCGTAATCAGTCAAAATGCGTCGATTTATGTGTACGCTTTTTTAAATATTCGTAATAGAAAAATGTATACTTTAACAGAATTAACAAAATTTTTAAATGGCTGATAAAAATGTTACAAAAACATATAGAAAAGAGCGTTAATTAAATTGTTTTACGAACAAATTTTATTTCGAAAGATTAAAATTATTATATCGCGATTCCATGGATCTTTTTCGTGATTCCTCGTAAATGACGGAAGATTATGCCGTTCTTTGTGATGCACGGCTGTTCAAATTAGTGAGGATCCTCTTAATCGAAAAGAAAATAAATCGTAGTACGAGAGGGTTAATTAAGTTTTACGAGCGCCGTCGTTATGCAGGTGCATACGGCTGCATTATCTACGATATATCTTCATCTCCGCGAGATCCGCAAAGCCATTCTTGGTACACGCATTCTTTCTCTATTTTTCCTCTCTCTTTCTCGTATACATACAGTTGCACTTGTACGAGCGATCCTATCACGTTTTCGAAGAAAACAACAGGTGCAGGAAATCGCGGACCGCCCCGCTGTCTTTCTGAGATTTACCCCGCTGCTGTGACGCCGTTTCCTCTCGCCAGAGTTTAGAACAAAAATGTTGGTTGGCTAACGAAACGTCATTATGTTAATCAGTAGTAATTGTTAATATTTATGTAGGTAGATCGATTACAGATATAATCATGGATAAGATATAAAAACAGTTTTAACTAACTCGCGATCAGTTTGCCGAGATATTCGATGGCAACGAGAAAATTACGCAAACGTAGCGTAACTTCAACAAGATGAATCGCGAATACTATGATGAATGTATGAAATATACATATATCGCAATTCACGTATATAAGTTTATATTTTCTCGTTGCGAAGAGGAAGTGATGTCTCTTGAGGATATACACGGTCGACGTGTAAAGTTGAAAGTGCGCGCGGGATCATATCTCACTCAAAGAGAAGGAAACGGCGCAGAATCAGCAGTGAGAATTAAAATTGATTTCGACTTTCTCTCTTTTTCTCTCTCTCTTTTTCTTTCATTCTTAAACAAGAGGACCGGACGCGCACCGACAAAAGTTGCAGGAATGATCCTACAAGGATAAGAGTCCCAGGAGCCACTCGAGGCCATGATGGCGGACACGGGCAAGAGGTTTCAGTCGGAACCTCTGTGGCCCCAGGAATTCCTGACGCGTTTACCAGTAACTATACGGCGAGAGAAACAGACAGACAGACAGACAGAGAAAGAGAGAAAGAAAGAGAGAGAAAGAAAGTCATCGACTATAGCCCCTTTGCTTGCGCCGACGCCGATACGTCGCAATGTCTCGCGCCAGCTCCGTCAACCCCGTCAACCTCTTCAAACCTATGCCGATATCGTACCGTCGGCATACTCCGACCCGTAGAACTCTGGATGGACTTGTCAGCTTTTCCATTGTGTCATTCGCTGCGTATGACAGTGTTTTACGATCGACAGAGACGTGGACCACCCGGTAGATGTAAGGCACCACTTAGGTACTTCCGGAACATCTTCGAGAAGTGTTTTTTTCTCCACAATCGCTTTTTTTTCTCGATATTGCGTTCTTCTGACCATTTAATATTTAAAACGTCGAGATTTGTGTGTGAACACGATTGTATCGTTCTTATAAGCTAATAAAAAAGATTTATTTATTTGCTATTATACAATTATAACCAGCATTGCTAGCGCGTTTTCTTTCAAATAGTTCAGACATTTCTCATAGAACTCGAAAGTTCACATCATCAATCGAGAGCATCGGACACAAAGCAGAACTCATTCATAGATATGTGCACGCTGTGAGTAAAAGACGCAAAACGTTGACGTAGCAGCGACGAGGTGTAGGCAACAGTATATCAGTATGCGAAGGTCAGATTGAGGAACGAGAAAGACGTATTATGGCATCGGCGCTTGTTAAAACGATCTCTCAGACTATCGCAGCAGGGCGCTCGTCGGCGAGCCTCCAAAAGATACGGAGAAGACCGTTCGAAGAGGTTCCTCTTCGGTCTTGGAGCCACCAACGCATGTCCACAGACCAGATCGTTAAAGAGTAAGAGAAGTAATGGCGGGGGTTTGTGTGTGCCGAAAGTGGCGTCATGGTTTAACAAACAACGCCGCAGCACGAAGAGTTATTGGGATTCACAAGAACGATTAAGAAAAAAAAAAAAAAAAAAGAATATACAACTTTTTATAATAAATACAAATTCATACTATTCCTAATTGTCTACAGATGCCGATCAGTCTACAGAGCTCTCAACACATCCGAAAACAAACTTTAAGACTTTCAATAAACTAAGATATAATGTGCCAATAAAACCAAGATTGACTGCCAAGATCGAATCTACATATGCAAATAAACACGATAACGACTTACCTATAATTTTTCAATGTGATTTTTATGTTATACCGTAAAAAATTTATTTATTACAATAGGCGCATGTAATGTGCCGTATATAACACGGACGATCTTCTCTCTCTCATTTATGTGTTAGACGTATATATATGCGCTCGCTTACTAGACATATATATTATAATCTGTTATGTTTATTAGGCAGCGAAAACATTTCAACCGGTGTTCGGGCCCGAGGCGGTAACTACAAAGAGAACCGGGACAAGGTAGTTTGTTAGAGAGCAGCTTGCACGAACTAACACGAGCTACTTGTTTGCACGAACGCGGAACGAGCCACTCGACTATACGGGTTTACAAGCGCCTACACGCAGAGCTGTGCCCTTATCTTCGATTTAATTTTGCCTTTATGTACGTTACCGACATTAATCGCGTCGGCTGTACAAAAAGAACTCCACCGGAAATTAAATACTAAAGTGAAGATAAGTATGTCTACTTATACCTCTCTCTCTTTCTCTTTCTCTCTCTTTTCTCCGCACACAATACGCAACAAAGCACAATCATGTTGCATAAATTTCAAACTTATTTAAAAATATGTATCTGAATTATTTTAATAATAAATCTCGGTAAAAAAAAAAAAAATACGCGGCATTGAAAAAAATTTTGAAAAGTTATTATTTTTAATACAGTTTTTGATTTAAAAGAAGAATTTATTGTTAGTTTTTATTGATTACAAGCAAAAAGTAAAAATCTCGGCTTTTTGATGATTTCTGTATAAAAGACGTTGCGTAAAGTCCCAGCCTTCTATCTAGAGAATGAATCAGGGATTATTATCTCTCAAAAATAAATCACAGGAATGCTTCTTTACGCACATGACAGGACTCATGGGTGGTCCTCGGATTTAGACAGATTATTCATCCAAGCCACACGACTTCGTCATCATCATCGTCGCCTTTGCACTCGCAAGAGGAGGAGATTTTCGGTTCGGTCAAAAAGCATTCCTCAGCGAATTCCGGGTGTATCGGTGCGAGTAACGCAGTCGGGATGAGGAGGGAAGAACAGTGACAACTGACGGTTCGCGGTATCTTTCTGTAGCAAGAGTGTAAAGTCGGCATTGATGAACGAGTTGGTTGACCGCCAGTTTTGTGCCCTTTTTATCTTATCGCGAAAAACATGTACGTTATCAGGTTCAAAACATGCCGCCCTTATTCTCTATTTCATTCCATGATCCCTGACAGAACAATTTCGAATGCTCTGAGATTTTCAAAAATATATCTTTCCTAATGTACATTTTTATTATTGTTTCCGTAGATGTTTGTAAACATATAGGTCAAATAGTAACTCGAAAATACGCGTGTTCTCTTACAAGAATAAGGGTACTTTTTTTAAACAAAAGTAAAATGACGAGACTAATAAATATCCAAAGAAAAAGAAACAGAGAGAAGAGAAGAGAGAAATCGGATCAGATCTCTCGATTATCGTGATAATTACAAAGTTGCGCCGGCATTTTGCAGATTCGTGGAAGCCGCCCTGGTCCAACCGGCTGCGCGATGCATTACGCAGCGCGCGATGCAAAAACCAGCGTCCGCGCGCAAAGCATCGAGAGATAATCACCGCCACGTGACCGCCACCAGGCCGGCTCCGTTTTTGCGGGCATTACGTGGCCCTAATCCGACCGAAGAGGCGCCATAATTACAACGCCCTGTTCGAACCTCGTCACCGTGCGTAATTTAATAAGTTTACGCGCGATGACGATGCCGCCCCGGACGTGCCGAAAAAAAAAAAATTTCGTGGCATCTTTCATCGCTGTCGTTCAGTTAAGTTAACGAACGTTGTTAACGCAATACGAAATCTTCCTTTAACGCGCACGCATCGTCGAAGATGCGTTTAAGATATCTCGTGATAATATCTTACTTGAGAACTTTTAAAAAATGAAACACGAAGCCAATATTTTTCTTGCTGAGAATAAATTTGTTTGTTTTTTAATTTTATGATGATTTAAAGTATAACCGGTTTATAAATAAACAAATGTGATAATTTCTAGTTAAGAACGAGTCTGAATGTTTCTATATACAGTCGAGAGCAAAGATCCAACGACGTTGGCAAGTTTTGCGCGCTCCGCCAAAGTTAGTCGTGGCGGTTCTTATTTGATTTTGTTGCGGGTTAAACCGGCGCGGTCGGCCGCCTATCGATTCTCCGATCTCGGTCTGTAAATCTCCGTCATTTATAAACGCCTTTTAACGACCTCTTCTTTCCAACACGAACCGCCGATTTGGTGCACGCGAATGTAAAATGCCTTCGGCCAAATTTGTCGACTCAAGATCCGCCAATGACAGCACCGCGGACGTACGCTTCCTGATTGTGGCGCCTTCTTAGAACGAGTCTTTATCACTTTTACGAAGTGGCCGAGTAGTTTTTATTAATTGGATGCTGCGCGGCGGAGTAGCCTCGAGCTGCGACAGCCGCAATTTGTCTTCCTCGCTACTCTCTTTTCTCTCGTGTCGGTCTTGTTCTGGGTTTTTTCCTTTTCTCTCTGTATAAGACAGAGAATTCGGATTTCGCTGTTGCCTGATCTTTTTGTCCGTATCAAGCAAGCGTCCATCAAACGTCGCGACGCCGCATTTCATACATTTTCTCCGACGGTTATGCAAATGCGAATACTATTTTGACACGCCACGTAATAGTCGCAAAAGAGAAATGATAGAAAGTAGCTACGTGACATCCTCTCCGCCGTCTGAGAACAGGCTTCGTCTTCATCGCTTTTATAGAACGGTCAAGTGGCCTTTATTAGCTCGCCACTTCCCGAAGTAATCTCGACAGTGGAGAGGAATACAATTTATCTTCGTTACTTCTACGGGATTTAATCTCTAGACTTTTTAATTAAATCTGCGGCATCGTCTAAATCGACTAGCCAACCGTTACATCTCGTACATTTCACCATGGGATCGATATCATTATCTTATGGATATGCGGCGTTTTAGTGAATAGAAATAGACATATTAATCTCTAAATTAATTTGCACGGCAATATAATTATGCGTATTAAATATGCATCCTCACTACGTGAGACCAATAAATCGTACCTCCTATGTTATAAATCGAAATTAGGAATTAAGTACCTAATTAAGTACATAATATCGACTTTTGTATAGAAAAAAAATCTTTTTTTAATTAAAGTTTTTTATCTACATCGAATGCTTATGGTTTGCATCTTAAATAAAGAAAAAACTTTCCGTTCTAATAATTTTTATTTAATTTTTGAGTAAAAAGAGTCTTTTGTTTTAATCTATATGTACACAAAACTGAAAATAGCTTGTCGCAGGCTCGACTCGTACAAATTCCACCGTGACGAGATTTCCGACGGTAATTTCGAGGCTTCTTTCCCGTCCTACGAAAACGGCGTAAAAAAAAAAATCGTGCGCGGACGGAATAATCGGGGTCTTGATCAAAGCGCGTTTCGCGCGGCGGACGATGCCGACGGCTAATTAAGCGCCGGCGGACTTCTCGATGCACTCGCTGCGCGCCCGCGAGCATTACATGATCGGTCGTCGTATACGATTACGTCGTTTTTGCCTGTAAAAAGATCCACCGGCGTGCACCGTATTCGTGCAACACCAGCGTTTACGGCCATGGCGGGGACATCATAGGAAGCTTCTGATCTTTCAAATGTCCCCTCGTGCAGTTATACTCGCAAAGATCTTTCCTTATAAGCAACCCGCGCTTATGCTTTAACGAACGCTCGAACTGGTTAGCACCTCGTTGGTACTGACCTCGAAAGAATATACTTATATCATGAGCGCGGCATACAGGACAAACAAGGAAACAAACATACACGTTACATCTTGCGACGTAATAAAAACATATGAATAATAAAGAAAAAATCCATTCAAAAGTGATTTTGTGATGGTACTTCGTGTTTATACGTAATCCATTCATAAAAAAAAAAGACGAAACCAACGCGTAAGATCGATCGCGACACATATCGCGCGAGAACCCGCATGACGGTAGGACAAATAACCTGCAGGTTTGTCCTTAAGGCTGAAACGAGCTATTGCAAACGGACCGAATATAACCGATTGGATCCGAAATCGAGCACGATAGTGTTCATTGGCCGTGGCAGGGCGACAAACGATCGAGAAGGGGCATGCAGGTAAGTGGAAGGGGGGATGCGTATCAGCAAACCTAGAAGAAAGAGCGTGGCGGCACGGTTCAAAGCAATGGTGACATGTGACCGGCATTGTGAGGACCGGAGGCCTCTATGCTGTGTGGTTATACGCTTTTCTATTGCGATGAACCGAGTTTGCTTTGACGGCCAGCCGGCTCGCCGACGCAACGACCCTTCGCTCCGTTTCGGAGCTACCCTGAAAACTGCCGACTCAATCCCTCGTACCATAGACATAAATGTGCCACCATGCGTATCTCACATACAGAAACAATCATTCATGCTCGCTCTCGATTGATTTTTTGCACTCTCCCTATTATTTTTCTTTTGTATATTTTTATTTATCTCTCTCGTCTGTTCGGAGAAAAAATCCTTATTGTTCTAAGCTTGAGCTTAATAAAATGAGAGAACGCGACCGACTATTTTCGGCACCGGGTGTGTTGATTACGCACAACGGAAACAAAACAACTTTAAATGCAAGCTTAATCAGCTCGATCAAATAATTCACCGCGCCACGGATTTCCCCCCCGGGACGCGTATCTCAACGATCTGAAAGCGACCGATCTTTACGCAGCCAAACCACGAAACAAACACGTGTTCCGAACACGTGTGTCCTCATCGCGCTTATCTCTGAGTCTATCAAGCCGCATTGTATCTTGGTTTGATGATTGTAAGTGCCGATTCTACTACCAAAAAAGAGTTCACCCCATAAATTTAGTCGAGGGCTAATAAAGCATATAACTCTTCTCTGTTTTCCTCAAAACGATTTTTCGTAAAACAATACAAGTTTCGTTTATCTTAAAGTCAGATGAAGGTCTTTTTTATGAAAATTAAACTACAATCGTAATTTTTTATATAAATTGGACGTCGAAGCTGCAATAATAATCTCATTGAAGCTTTAAAATTACAAACTCCCGTTTGTGCGTGATAGATCTATTAGCGAATAAAGCCATGTGCTGATTCGCAAATAGAACATATACAGTAGAACATATTGTATAATTATACAACACTTTTAAATGTCGATATTTTATTTTCTCAAATACTGACTGTCGTTAATTAATTGCAGCCATATTGTAATAATGTAGGCCAATACTGTTCGATGATTTATTCATATAAAGGGAGAGTAATATTCGGTTGACAGCTAATTATATTACGTTGTTAATCCGCGGGAATTAATTAATCGAACTTATCGCGTAAAGTTCTCATGCGGACTCAGGTGCGCGCCAATAAACGCATACTTTGACTATCGCCGGCCGCAGTATAACGACGTAGATTCGGCGCGCAGGGTCAAACGGGAAATGCCGTTGTTAAGTTTGATTGCATTGTATCACGACGTTGATTACATCTGGTCGCGCATCTGAGCTTTGCATCTTTGGAATCCTTGGCACAGACTTTGACTATTCCAGTGTAAACACGTTTTATCTGGATTTTTTTTACTCGGCTATATTCGCGGTTTTCACATTACTTAATCGTCTGAATCCAGCGAGCACAGGAATAAATCTCGAAGAGGAAGATTTTTTTTATTAATTTAACAAGTCTTTCTAGTGCGAACATTTTTTTTCTTCAAACTCACACGAGAGTTCAATGATTTCGATCTGTTATGCGAGCGTAAACTTCACTCTCTCCGAAATCTTTCGGTGAGCCGCGTGCCATTCCATATTTGCATGCAAGGATGATCGTGGGAGAGGGCGTATGTATGCACGGCTGTGTAGTAACTTCTAGCCATCAGCAAGCATTACATTAATTTATCGGGTGCTCTTCGAAGCAAACGTCGCAAAACGTTGTGTGCTGCAGCGTCGGCGTCGGCCGTCGTAATAACAATAAAGTAAAGGCTTACTGGCCCCAGACGGGCTCGTTTTCGCGAAAAGGCACCGAAAAGGCATATTATCGATATTTATTCGCGGCGACCGCCCCCCAGTAATATTCGAAACGACTGCCGACTTTGGTGTTCGATTGCGTCCGACGAAATTTCTCTGTGCGTGCATACGTACGCGCATGATTATGGAATAATAATTAGAGAACTCGTCGGCGCCAGTGGACGCGATATAGCGTCATTTTCTTTTTTTTTGTTTTTTTCCCGATTTCTTTACTCTGATCTCGTTTCCTCAACGCGTGTATGCGCGCGTGTAAAACAAAACAGTTTTTATCCTTTTTACACATCTATAAAACTCGTTTTTTTTTTTTTTACTATCGTAGTATCAGTCGTATTCGGAAAATAACTCGACTATGATCGTGATTGACACATAGCACGATTGACGAGGCACGAGTAGATTAAACCAGAGTTATTAGAGAAATCACGCAGAGCAAGAGACAATGAAGGATTATTGCGATATTCGATACTGCAGAAAACATTTTTTGTTGACGTTTAATTGAAGCACGACAGACTCTGAAAAGCAGTTTATTACTTCGCACCGATTTATTTTATCTCTGGTTTTGTTTTGCAACAAATGTGCCAAAGTTCAATATAAATGCTCCTATCAATTTTTTTCTAGTGATAAAAACTACTACTTCGTCGAAATTGTTGAATGACATGTAAGTGAACTAAATTCCTTTATCAAATGACACTTGTTAGTAAGAATTGACATTTGTAACAATATTACCAAAATTATGTGTGATATTCCCTTTATGACATACACTACAAATTAATAATGCGCCCTGGATAAATAATTACATTGCTAGCGTTTCGGCAATGTTATATCAGGCAGAATGAACATCATATATATTATAATCGAATAGATACGCTAAATGTTTTACACGTATAATCGACGTTGAAATTATATAATTATCTCATTTTAATTTTGTAATAAATGAGAGGAAACTATTTTCGTTAAACAAACTTGGCAAAGTTGTTGTAAACAGATCTTAGTGTAAATTGTAAAAATATTGATTAATAATTTAAAAGATAAAAATATTTATATTCTACTTTTCTTTTAATTTTGTAAATCAAATTAATGTAATTACCTGTTACTATAATAATAAAAATATTACTTAAGTCGGAAGTTATACCGAATCGATCGTTCTGTAACTTCATGAATGAACTGATAATTTCTCGATTCAAAGGTCGAGAAGTTACGAGTTTGCACTGCCGTGGCAAAACATACGGCGATGGTGAGATAAAAGCTACTCCAATGTTTACATATTATAGTAGTCTACCGTAATTCTCTTCCTTTGTTCTCTTACTATTTCTTCAACATTTTTACTGGTCGTCTCTTTTTTTTCACGTCCTTTTATTCCTGATCACTCTATTTTTTTCCTCTTTTTCTTTTATTCTCTTCCAATTACTACCACTTGCACAACTTTGAACTCTTTTTCTTTCTCTTTTATACTTCATTAAACTTTTCTTTAATTCGTAAAGCGTTTCATTTATTTTATATACCACGCGAGTTCAACCGTTCCATTCTCGCTCCTCTGTCTCTTTTAATTTTTCACAGTTTCGTGCCATTATGATGCTACTCGAACAACTTGTACAAAGAGTTTTGAACACAAACAGAGTAGAGCGAACCATGTGGCTTGCCGAATGGTTCAGCACGTTCAACGCTATCATATATAATTTATGTTTAGAAGCAACTCAAGCATAATAAATCCGATCCAATAACTCGCTCAGTTATCACGACGCGTATCACGTCTCTTCCCATTCTCACTTCCTCCTCCTGACTCTTAAATCACACGTCTTTTTTTTCTTCTTTCTTTCCGTTTCTGTGATTTCTTCTCGCCCCCCCCATCCTTTTCCTCTGCACGTCTCTCGTTTTCTCTTCATCTTTCCCAAGAGTTTCCGTTTCGTTGACCGCGCGCTGGCTCTTTACCCACCTCTTTCTCCAACCTCTACCCCCGACATGCGCGCACGCATCACCGATTCAAGCTCGACATACACGTACGCATCCCCCTGTTTTCGTTCTCCGCGGAGCTGCGTAGCCAACATCAAACGTGCCGACAGCCACGACGTGCACCTGCCTCCGTCACGCGCGCGATAAACGGCTCGTTCCTTCCTACTCTTATCCTTCACGAGTATTCTCATTACCCCCACCCGACACTCTCGTTGGCAGCAACGTGTCTTGATAAGTCATCATTCTGCGTTCTATTTGCTCGTACGAAATCGTTCTACTGATTTTACGCAAAACACCCGATTGTGTTCTTTTATTTTTTAAACCATATCTCTTATAATACATCGTAAGATAAACATCTTTCTGCACCTTCTTTTTTTTGTTATTTCAGATACGAGTTTTGCGTTTTGGCAGGCAAAAAGCGCGGACGATTGTTACTCTGAATTTGTTTATATCTCGTTTGTCAAAATCCTTTATTTCGGAATAAATGATTTTACATTTCTAGTATTTAATTAGCCAGAAATTTGCGACAGAGGAGAGAGCATTAACGTAAAGGTCGTGTTTTGTTATGACACTGCCGTTTGGTTCTACAACGCAAAGCGACGATTCTCTTCGCTAATGAACACAAGGGAGCCAAATTAAGAGCGTTTCTATATGTGCATATGCGGTTCAGTTTTGTATTTCTAACTATATTAGTTCGGTAGCTAAAAAAGATACAAATGTCAAACAAAAACAATTTTTTTATTCAAAATTAATTAAATCAAATTTTTTTAATAAAAAAAAAAAAAAACGCTTTCACAGATTTATAACACATAAAACTCATTTACTCTAAAGTGCTCATAAAATGTAAAATAGAGGCAAACACGGAAAAATTTCCTACTCAAAGACCACCTGCGCGATGACGTATAAAAGTTATAGTGTTAAAATCGTCTTCTGAGCGATATTTAAGACCGACGGGGCATCGTTCACAATGGGATTGTAAAAAGTGTTATTATCATCAATTTTCACCGCAGTAATAGCGTTCGCTCTAGCCACGAAGAATTAATGATAATAGTTGTGGCGCTCTCAAGCTGCTTTGTACTAGGAACCCGGCGACTCCAGTCAAATCTGTCTCTCACGAGTTTCGAATTTTGCGCTCACGCAGGATTCTCGGTGATTCAGACGATCGCAAGTGTGCTATCAGTTCTCCGTGATTGTGACGATTCGGCCGTAGAGAACGGGCGGCATTGCTGAAGCAATAAGGAGGCACGACAAACGAGAAAAAAGAGATAAACAAGAGGTAGGGCGCTGTGGAGGGGATGAAAGGAGCCGACTTGCCCTCCGAGACATCTCCCCTCCTTATATTCCACGAGAGGCTCCCCCTCTTTCTTCGACTACTACACACCTGGTCGCTCCCTCATCATATTCTTGAGCCCGCTAGTGGTATCAAAACTCTATAAGAGTCGACTATGCGATTTCTGTGTGGAATTGATTGTTTATATAGAGAAAATTTATACTAAAATCATTTTTTGTTTGTTTTGATAAGATAAACGCAAATATGTAATTGTATACTTCATGAATCTGAGCAAACCTGCCATTTGAATATAAAACAAGATTGCGAGTAGACGCCCTTCGAGAACATCCTCGGCACCTTTTAAGTCCGTTTCGACTCCGAATCGGCCTAAATTGGTATCGACCGGTTCGACGATGACTCACAAAAAGATTTCCGATGTCCGCGGCTCTTGAGCTTTTGCTTATCGTTAATTCGATACGATAATATTACGGCGACACGTTCTCGACTAATAACGTTACGTCGATCGCTTTGATCGCCACTCTCTTCTTCGTCTCGTATATATTCAATCGCCGATGTTAAAAGGATACCTACTGTGAGAAAAAAAATACAAAACTAAACGCTTGACTTGTATTTGCATACGCATTTACCTTTATCGGCCTATTATGCTCACATATTCATTTATTTATTTATGCACGATTTGACGGCACGCAAATGCAGATTGTCGTCGTCTCGCGCGCGGCGACGCGAGCGAGCCGTCCAGACGGAAACCAAATTTGGGTAAAACTGAAATTCAGATTCGGACAGTCGGTGAGATTTCACGTTAAGCCGCAGAAATTCCACTGAAATTCTAATAAAGTGGGAAACGGTACGGCACCGACAGAACGAAATACGCAACAGTGAGAGAGAAGTTAAGGAAGAGAAATTATTTATTTAGGATGTAGCGTGTTGAGTCAGTTAGATAGTTTATAAATCGTTACTTGATAATATTGTGTTTTTATATTTAGTAGTCCCTATTTTTGCATAATATAATTTTATTCACCTTCATAAACGCCACGAAGTAGAGGTTCCGCGAGTCGAGGCTACACTAAAAATCGGTATAGTAAGTGGATATCAAAGAGAATATCGTGCAGCTTTCTCGCCGGTAGCAGGCGGCTTCTAGCTGCTAATGATCACAGTGTACCGTAACGTGCTACACGATTCTGACGATAAACTACAACACACCCGGCAGCACCCGCGGCTCCGCAAACCCGTTTTTCAAACGTGAACTTTTTCACGCTCCTCTTCATCCTCCTCTTCCATTCTGTTCGGCTCTTTTCTCTTCGCTCGCTCGTAAGTATCGAACAATAAGTACTTGTTATTCGGCGAGCATGTGCCTCGTTGCTATTAAACTATTGACTTTTGTAACAAACATATTCTATATATGTATGTATCAGGTAATGTATGTACATACTTTTTATCTCGTTACGTGTATTAATATAACGATTTTCGCTTGAAATATTGATTTTTTCAACAAATGTTAACAATCGCGTCGTCATCTATTAAGATTTAACAAATTTTTATCAGAAAAAATTAATAACTTATATAAATAATTTAGTTTTATAAGAAGATAATTACGCAAGCCTCTTCATTGCTACTCGTGAAATTCTCGCTTATATTTTCTTTGCGATCAAGATCGCGACATTGACAAATTTGTCACTCTCAATTAGGTATGTTTTAAGATAATATCGATTTAACCTCCTATATAATGGTGATGAGAATCAGTTTAGAAGTACGAGAGATTGCATAATCTCGAAATCTTGATCATTGTACACATGTCGAAGCGCCTATTGTTCTATTCTCCGACCGGAAAATGTCCACCGTGATAATCACGAGTCGATTCTCATCGATACGGTATGGCAGTGAAGAAGGATCGCAGGTACTGCTGTCACGAAAAGCGCACCTGCTGGCATCGGCTTGCCTTTGTCGGCAACTTTTAAATCCTTCTTTCGTCGAACTTTGGTATTTCAAACGACAACGACATCCGGGACAAAAATGCAGACAATGACAATGTGCATTACGGATAGTGCAGGGGTTAATCTCGCTCAGAAAACGACTGCGCCGTTGCGCAGCAAATTGCACGAATTAGACATTAATTGCCAAGACGCGTTAGAAATTAATTGCGAATATAACGAAAATAAAACGAAAATAGAAGACACCATCGGTAAAGTAGCAAAGTGACGTATTTTAAGTTGGAAATTTATACAAGCTAGCAGATTATCAAACATTAATCGGATACTTAACGCTCTTCTCGTAACGTATGAAAAATAAAGTCTACACATAATTTATATGTTTAAATAATTTATATCATCTTTTTTTGGTATATCGCGGAAAACTGAATTTATTGAATTCTTCTGTTATTGTATCATACGAATCATCACATGGGAAAATAAGTGCATTAGCTTGATGTTTTTCCAATACTGTAAAATTGCGATGTTTGCATTGCCAAGAGAAATTGCAAATTTAAGCTTCAATTAGCACGAGAAGCAAACGAAAAAATCGGCAAATATGCATGAGATACATTCAATAGCAAACGTGCCATTTGTTAATTGAATATCCGCGTTCGCGGCATGCGCGATAAAGTAAACCATAAAAACGTTTAAACCGCAATTACACGAGAAAAAGTCTCCAACAATATACACCGGCTCGGCAAATCCGAAATTTTCCATTATTGTATAATATTGCGTGCAAACATTATGCACTCACACAACCGTCAACAATATCGCAAATAATTTCTCTCGGTAGTGATGTATGAATAAAAACAAATTAATTGAAGACTCTATGCAGAATATGCATAAAAAACATAACCTAACATGACATTATAATCGAACTTATTACTGGCTGAAATTATTTCGATTATATAAATAATCGAGTCAGCTAATTCAATCAAATATCAAATATTGAAACTTAATTACGTTCGGTTATCGTCGAGATATAGAAATAATAAGTTTCAGATAAATTTTATCCGCAAGACATATGCTTTTCTTATGTAACGACAAGAGAATATTTCTCACTTTAGATCAACATTACATGCATTTTGACACAGACGACAATAAGAACATCTTCCGATATCCGAATTGGAGTAAAAACTTTAATATCGTATCATTGTTAATAATTTTTTCACACATACACAGACAGACTTTACACGTAGTAACGGAAACCATAATCCTCCACTACCCTCCATTTTCCTTTCTGTCTTCATCCAACTCTTACTCTTCCTCGCTCTCCCCATCCCCTCTCGACGTTGTGCTCTTGCTTGCTTACTTCACGCGGTTTGAGCTGGCCTGATTGTCAGTCGGTCCCCGACTCTGATGCTGTAAGGAGTAGTGAACAGTTCATACCACAGATTTCTCCAGAAGGCGTAAAAGAGAACCAATGTTTTTCTTTTCGATTAAACACGAATTATTTTGACCGCGATTACGAATGTCAGTCTGAGATCATTGTTACAATTTGACGTATTCTCTGATTCGCGATAAAAATAAACGCTATGTAAAACTTTTCAATCATGATGTTTGTAAAAAACTGCGTGAAAAAACGTACTGAAATTCGAAGCGAACGAGAGTAAGAAGAAGAGGAGAACGTAAGATCAGGCGCGAGAGAAGAGGTGTTAGTCGCGATTACTTCGTCGATCGTGCCCGGCACGTGCGCGTACTCAGCCCCTCGTGCCTTCGAAAGAAAGAAGGGTGCACTGGCGGAAGGAGAGCGAAGAAGGAGAGAAGAAGAAAAGAAAGCGGTCGAAGCGGAAAGTGACGGCAGTGCGGTCCGAACCGTCAGGCGAGACGCTGAAGAAGAGAGTTAAGCGAAATTGGTATTCCCGCGTTTCACACCACGTGACTCTTTCGAGATATCCCCTTCTCGAACGTTGTTGAATCAGATCTTCGTGAACTTGATGCCGTAATCGATAACACAAATGGATTAAGAGACAGACACATCCAGTGCCGTGGATTCTCTGTCGTGATCGTGAGATATGATTCGCGTGAGGATGAATTCGCACCTAATGTCACACATGCTTTGAAGGTGATCGACATGAACCGCAGTGTGATCACGTGTGATGTATAGACACGAGAGATTTATTGCTTAAACAGCGACTGCGCTACTTGTTCAATATCAGAGGATCAAAATGAAGACGACGTTTCAAGTAAGAATTGCACGTTTTGTTATAACATATGTAAGACGTTATTATATTTGCGAATAAAATACATTCAAATAATAATTCATTAAAACAATAAAATTTAAATTTAAATTCAAATAAAGCTTGACTTGTGTAAATATAAGCGCACGATGCAAATGTAAGTTTTATTTGGTTCATTGCAGAAATTTATGAACAAAAGTGCCTACAAAACGATATGATATCAGCATGTTTCGCGTATCTATATGGCACGGACAGAAAACATACTACTGTATTGTCAACAACAGTAGAGGCGAATGTCCTTCGCTTTAATTCCTTTTTACACGCGCGCACAAATATATGGATGCGCCGTAAGACGAGTAGCGCCGGAGCAACCCAATCCTCTTTTAACACTCTTTGATCATCCAGGTCTGCTTTCATGAGTATCCGCCGCGCGTTTCTCACCACGCACAGCACCTCCACCAACGGTCTTTTCCGCCCTTTTCCCCCCTCTGACATCGTGTGTACGACCGAAACCCCTCGCGTAGCCTTTAACTTTTAAGTACGATTTAACGAAAGCCCTTTGAACATTCGACCGCAAAACCTCCGGTACCGGTCGTAGATTCTTTAGGGGTTATTTGACCTCCGCCACCCTCGAAACCCTCTTTTACCCACCTCGCTTTCGTGCGCTTTTGCCTTCCCTTCTCCTGCGTATATACAACGATTTACCGCTGTTGCGCGCGCTCCGCTTTGATATTTTTAATCCTCTTTGCGTGCAATGAGAACGCTCGCATCGAATGTGTATACGACATGGCTCTTTGTGTATCGCGAAAACGCGGAAAATAAATTCGCGACCGATATTTCGATAACGACATATTTCTGACATGGAATTATGTGGAACCGTTGTTAATTGAAATAAAGTTTGTTCGGCAAATTAAAGAAAAGCAATCGACACAGAAAATCAATATTTATTCTTAATTAATTAAAATTAATTGTCGCACAAGTATAGACTTTTGAGACTAATGAGCAATTAAATTTGACGTAATCGTTGTCGCTACGCGTAGTAGCATAAATATCAACACAGGCAACATCGTTAATTACGACGTTGATTGAATCTCGTTAGCCAAGAGGCTGCTTCGAGCGCCCGCTCGACGTCACAGGGCGACTTCCTGGACGGCCGACTACGATGCGCTTGATTTGGCGCATACAATTCGCGTGACGACGCACGCGATCACGCTGCACACGATAAATCACCGTGGTAGCTAGCCGTGCAAGGATAAACCGCGAGAGCTCGCGCGATCCGCACGCGATTCTCTCCCGCAAATTTATTGTCATCTGTCACTGACAGTGCAGCTTCGCGATATACATACACGACATATATATAAGACAATGCGGACTAGTTTAAAATTAACGAAAACTTTATTTACGTAATACCGTCGATGTGTTTTTCACCGATATTTTAATATTTTTAGCGCAATGAGACATTTTTCAGAACTGTTGAAACTTCAGTGTAAAATGCACATCGTGGTCACACACGCACCACATGTCCGTGTAAACTCTTCCAAATTTTAAACAATTGATGAATTAAGGCTTGTGAAAATGCTAACGAAATAAACATGGTCTTGCAAGCCGATCCCAAGATGTTGTGCGGAAAT
>QVNW01003293.1:0-25149 GCA_014825475.1 Pseudomyrmex flavicornis
CAAAAGTAATTGCAATTTGTAACGTCGATGAAACTCTCTTTAATAAAAACATCAATGTGTTCGCGTCTCCTCTCCCGCACGAAGCCTATACACGCGTAGCGCGTCGAAATGCCGCGAGATTGGATTGCCGCCGATCGATCGGTGAGAAAGGAAAATGAGAGAGAGAGAGAGAATCTTACGAATTGAAGTACATGGTCAGTGTTCGCGAAACTCTCTGTAATTTCGATAAGATGCAACTCGATTTCTTGCTTGCGATGTCACGACGCGAGAGACGTTTTTCCGCACCGGGGCATCTCGTGCTCTTTGCCAAAACTCCGTGTGTTAAGATTGGTTTCGGAAAGAGACCGATAATAATAACATGCACGAGATGCAAAGTCGATTTCTTTTTCTTTTTTTTTTTTTCTTGTTTTCTGAAGCAGAAAATGCGAAACAGTTTTTTTTTCCGCTGCGAGTGAATGAAAGTCAATGTGTGTTCGCAAAAACAAATTAAGATCAATTGTATGTTTGTGCACCGCTTCGATTTTAAGTTCGATTCAACAATCGATTGCAATTCAGAAGTTTGATCACTCTGAACTTGGTTTGGTTTAAGGGTTAGATCTCATCGGGTTTTCCCTCAGATTTTCTAACCGTATAATTTCATTCTACCTCGTCCGGTTGTCATACTGTAGGACTCTACTCGTGTCGTAAAAAGAGGCGAGGAACTGGTCAGGGTCGCGCAATTCCGCTAACCCAGATAGGCGGGCCTGTTTCTTCGTGAGATTGTCTTCGCTACTGGCGAAGGGGATGTCGAACGAGAATTCTGTGTGTTTCGCTGTGTCCTTTTCTCTCGCGCGCTCCGCTGCTCTCTCTTTCTCTCTCCGTTCTCTATCTTCCATCCCTCTGTCTCTGTTTCTCCTCTTTCTGTCTCTTCGTTGCTTCAGCGCCAACCCCTTTCGAGCCACCCTCGAAGGCCACCCACCACCCCGGCACTGCCTGTCCGCGCACTCGTCCGGGGGTAGCGGTAAGTTCTCGCGCTGCCAGTGCCCGCGCGTCTCTCGCGATCGTCGGACCGCGCGTACGTAAAACGGGGTGGTTCTCGCCGTCGCGTCGTCGGTCGTCGTCACACGCGTGGATGTTTTCGCGCGATTATCGCGAACCGGTCGCGAGAAGACTCACGTGACCCGACACAGTGCGCCCGGAAAGTACGACGACGATTTCTTTTTCTCGCGAGTGGATGTACGAGAGTTCGTCCCGGAGTCTGCGACCGCGTCCCCGAGGGATGCGGTTCGATCGAACCGGCCGTTTCTAACGATCGCTAAATTCTTCGAAGAGCGATGGTGATCGATTACCGTAGAACTTGGTTAGAGTAATTCGTCGCACGGATGACACAGTGTTCTCTGGTGAAGATTTTGGACTGTCAAGAAGATTGGACATTTACTGTCGCGCGCGTGAGTTATCTTCGAGACTCGTTGGAAAAAAAAAAAACAAAAAATCGAGCGATCGATTATATAGTGACCGGACTAATTTGCAAGAAAAAAAAACAGATTGCATTCCGAATCTTCTTTCTTCGAGAGCGCGCAATATTGTATAACGCGAATGACGGGAGATTAAGACGGCGCAATTTTTTATAACCGCGAAACAGTGAAAAACGAATGAGCGAGCGGCGAGAACAATAAAATTCGATCTCTCGTCGATATATGCAGGGTAGGTCGAAATGACTCTATGAGGGAATGGCGCGGGGGATGACGGAGCGCGTCGAGGATTAAAGGAGACGCGTCGGAATGTCGGGAACATCGCGTCGGTGGTCCTGAACCGGCTCGGGCACAGGTGGAAGCATCGGCTGCGTTCTCGTTCTCTTCAACGTGAGGATCGTTGGCGACAATCATGTTGTGCAGGACGAGTCTCGTAAGGTGTGTCTCGGCAGCTTTTACGTCGGATAGATGAACGTGAGTGTTGTCTCAAGTCGGTTGTTATTGTGTCGAGGAAAAATTGGATGTCTTCCGACAAACGCGCGCACGGAGCGTTTCGCGAGGAGATATGTATCTGACTAGCAAATTTTACGAGTTTTTTAATTTTTTTAAGAAAAACGACACGTGACTGTTTTTAACACAGATTTTACTTTAGATTGTATTTTAATGAGAATATAATATGATGTGTGTGTGTGTGTATTTTAATATATATGAATAGAGAAATATATATCCAATAGAGATAAAAAATATATTTATATTAAATAAAATAACACTGGAGAGAATTACATAAAAATTAGCTGCTGCTATTTGTTTACATAGATATTAAAATCCTTGTATTGATCATTATGATTCGTTTAGACGTGTACTACACGCTTGCTTCGCGTAAGCAGATTGTTTTTAAAGATCCGCAGATAGAGCATATTTCCTTTCAAAAACACTCATCTGTGTGTACCGGGATGTAAAAGTGGTGATGGCGACAAAAGGGGAACAAGGGTGATGAATCGCGGTGCTGCCGTGCCGTGATAGTTTTAACGTTGCACTGTCTATGTCTGCATTTGCTAACGAGCATCCGGATCTTTCGAAATTCCATTGAGCAAAAAGGGGAAAAGCGCTTTTCGCGAACGCGCTATTAAAATGTTTTTGAAGAGATATTTGTGTGGCACGAACAATATTCAGAACTGCTCTCGCGAGCGATTAAACACGGCGCATTAGTAGTCGGCGGAGATATAATTACAACCTTTAGACATATGCTCATTACGACAATATTGGAATTGATTGTAATCTCTTCTAATTGGAGTAAGTTTTACGCGGTAAATTAGGAATTTTTAACACAATTTCTCTAGTATTAGCTGTATAATTAATAAGCTTAAATAATTGATATTCTTAAATGAATCTTTGTTTTAAAATTATTACCTCTCTTTTAGAAATGTTTTGATATTTGTTTATAAAATAAGAGAGAGAGAGAAAAAGAAAAGTAAAAAATAAAAACTATAAACATAAATACAACAAAAAAACAAATAATCCAATATGAGTTTATAAATACGGCAAATGTAAAAACCAAGAACAGGATGTTAATGCAAATGAATTCAAACGTGTAACGTTTGCATTAACGTTTAAAAACGTTTCGTCTTTAATATCAAGTCATCTTCAGTCGATGAATTGCACTTAAATCAACAAACACTTGATAATAAATTGTAACACGATGCAAAACGATTTCCCATCAATATATTACGTAACTTAATCAAAATGTTGTCAAATTATTAAAAATATGTACTCTGTCACGAGTCAAACATCTTTTGAGTCAAGATTAGAACTGGGAAAAACAAATAATTATCAATTAAATTAATATAATATACTATATTATATATATATAATTTATAATAATTTTGATTTGCAAGAAGGCAGTTAATATTTAATCGTGCCGATGTTTGACATTTGCGAAATATTGTTATACATGTATATTTGTTTCGTAATAAAGTTACTGGCTTAGAATAATAGATGTCGACGAAATAGTTAATCATAGTTATTACCACAACATTCCAGCAATATGATTAGCTGTGTTATCGTCGTTTATACTCGAAGCGGTCCAACTCGAAACACGACATTCGCGAGAATTTCACGCGATTTCCGACCGAGTGACAATTAATGAACACACGATAGTGTGTGCAACGCTGTGTATGCATACATACCGTTCTCTCTTCCATCCTCTTCTCTCACTCTCACTTTCTTCCCTTCGAACGCGATTGTTTATATTAACGCGCGATTTTCCGAGAAAAAGTGAAATCGAAGTTTAAAAAAAATGTAAATTTTACCTTTCGTATAAGCTCTTTTGTTAACGTGGAAATTTCAATGCAAATTAAATGTATATTTTTGTCAATACCATTTGCATACTACATAATATACTCATAATATTTGCATATTTTCTATATTTAAACAAATATTCGCGCGGGAGAGTGCTTTTACATTTATCCCGAACACATTTTGTTTGATATGTGGCGAACCACACACAAATTTCGAAGGGAATATTTTATACTTTTCCCTTTCTGTCACCTATATATTAATTTTACTTATAATACATTTTTAAATAAAATATTCTAAATACTTCATTTCAAGTAACATTTGTATGCATATTTTGGAATCCAATGTTGAAGAAAGATGTAATACAAAATATCTTATGTTAAATTAAACAAAAATAAAATAAAACTGTATTGTACTTGTGTTACACTGAAGGAATATTGATTTTGTGTTATTATTATATTCTTATTCTTGTTATATTATTTTTTTTTTTTTATTGTGCGATGATATTTTATCGAGTGTTTTACGCAAAAATCTGAAATTTGGCGCAAAAGTCCAGTCAGCAGATTACGAGTTGTCAAGCGCGCTACTCGGTAGCGCGCCCAAGGACGCTAGATAAGGACGATCGGCTCGAAAAGATGCAATGATCGGCATTGCATTTTTTTTTCGAAAACCGGAATCGGCCAATCACGATTTGGCTGATGATTAAAAGACGGCTATCGCGAAGTGTATTAAGTACATCGCTTAATTTGAGAAAAGATTGTTTTATCTGTAACAGTTTAACCGAATAAAGTCTAAAAGCCACTTTGCCTGTAGATATATTAGCTTCTAATAAAATTACAACGTGAAACAATCTCTGCAACATCTGTTAATTAGAGTTTGCAGAATATTGCGAGCTTCGTTTGCAATTAATTCAATCAATTATGGATTAGTTACACTTTTCTACGACTGCTTGGGGTAATGCCATTAATAATGTTACATCATAATTTTGGGTTAATGGGAAATTAATTAGAAAGATTATTCATTGACAATTAAATTTTTACAATTTTTATTGCCATCTGTATATTCGCGGTGATGTAACTCACGATTGCAAATAAACTCGAGATTTTATTTAATCAACGATTTTCGTGAATTGTTATTTGTATAAAATTCTTGCCAAAATGTGTGATGAGAAGAGAAATAGATGGCAAACAAATTTGCTATACTTGCATGTTTTTCTAATTCGTTTGATGCAATATATAATAGAAAATTTGTGTATAAAAGTACGTAAATATTAAATACATAATATCTATTTCATGCACTTTGAGCGCATTATTTCAGTTACAAAATAAAATATGTATGAAATTAAATAATGTATGTAAAATTTAAATTCACAGACACACAATGATCTCGTAATACGTATCTAAAACACACTATGTGTGATTGTTAGAATGAAATTTCATAAGCTATTAGAATATGATTAATGATTTCAATTAATATTTAATTGATGATAATGCATTCGCACATATTATGCAAGTTTATACATTTAATATAATAAAATGTTTATCCTTAACTATATGTGTGAGTGGGAAAATGTGTGTGTGTGTGTGTGTGTGTGTGTGTGTGTGTGGGAAAATATGAGAAGTAAACAGAATCAACAAGGGCATAATATAAGGAACATCTGGTACTACAAAGTTACAACTTCGCGAAATTTTACTAAATATTATTCCTCGAGGCAAATTACGAAGTGTTTATTTTCTACTCACTTTTTTTAGAATAACTCCATCAAACAATTTTCCACAAAAGTTGTTGTTCGTCGCGTGTGTTGTAAATTACTCGGTTTCGGATTGCTTGTGTGGGTTGCGGTAATTAAAATTGTAGACCGCGCGTCGATGTGACTTTACAAAACAGAAAAAGTTTATCGCGACAAACGCAATCTTGGTTACGAGTATTATTGACACTTTGTTTTCAATCTTCATTGAAGAGACAAATACGTTACATCGAATATAATTCTTTTTACACATACACAGATACACACACACACACACTCGCTCGTAACTTTCTATTCGCGCGAGAAAGACGAGAGGAGAGAAGCGCGTTCTCCCCGAAGAGAGCGTCGTCGTCGTCGGGCTTCCACGTGAGCAAAGCGGGTTTCTCGCACAAACGAAACGTGGGCGCGCACAAGGATTCTATACCTAACGCGGAGCGGCAACGACGTTTCCATTTTCTTTCTTATTTTAAGCGCGTCTTTCACGCATCCCTTCGACTCCGTGAATTGCGCTTTTCAGTTAACGCCTCTTTCGACATAATCGAGACAAACGAGATGCGGAGCAAGTCGTTTCCTTCTCTCTGCGTTCGCGCGCGACGTGACATTACCGGAGCGCATATTTCCTGAAAGAAAGCTGCGCTAGAAATTCATAATTTTCCGGTCGTCTCGTCTCGAGTATTTTCTCGCGGCAGCTGTTTCATGCGACATTTTGCGTCCTTATCTCATTCTCCCAAATTGTGCCGCGATTTCACATAATTCCCCCTTCGCGATATTACTTGATATTTTTCTTCGGGGCTTGCTGCGCGCGACGCTCTAAACGCAAACTTAAAATGTATTTTTGTCACCATTTACTCTCTCTCTCTCTCTCTCCCCCCTCTGCTGTATATATCTATATATGTGTCCTTTAAGTATGTTCTTCAAGAGAGTTTTCGAACTTGTCAACGAGATAGAAACTGAAATTTATTTTACCTGTTTACGAAAGAAAAATTCGACTCGTTAGAAAAGATTGAAGTTGCAGTGGGGGGGATTGCGGCGTGTCGTAAACAGACTTTAGCCAATATGTCGTAACTTTACGATTAATTTCTTCGACTAGCGCTATCCGTCTGTCGCGTCGTCTCAGACGACGACGACGACGACGGAATTATCGATTAATCATTTACCGTTTCTTCGTTAGACAAGCGTTAAATCTCGCTCAAAACCGCGGCGCGTCGACTTTCTTCTCGGCTCTCCTCAAATATGGAAGTTATGAAATTCTTGCCGACACCGTCGCGGTTATTAATCGTGCGCTCACAACATCGCCCAACACTCGTTCGCGACGCAATGTATTGACCGATGCAACACACACACACACCACACACACACATACACACACACTCTCTCGTTCGAAGCAAAATGAAACAAGGAGGATACGAAAGGAAACACATCGCGCGTCTTGAACTAGCCGTTAAATCCTGATTGGTAGTTTCCGTAATACATGTCCATTGTACATCCTCCTTGTACAAGTTGCTCCGTAACTTCCGTGGATGTCGTGGTTTGTATCGCGCGGCATCAATCTGCTCCTCGCTCGCGTGAGACTGTGTTTTGCAATAAAATTGATTCATTCGAATCGCCCCATGTGAATGAGATTTCATTCTCGCGCGATATCCGAAGCAACATCGTAATAATACGCTATAGTAATAAAATTTTTATACATATATACGACTTAACAACGAGAGAATTTTCAAGATATTATGTTTCAAGCGAACGTAGTTTGAAAAACTTTATTTTCCACTTAAAAAAAAAAAAATTCAAAAATAATACTCGCTGCTTATGAAAACACCTCCGTGCTTATATTCTATTTTATCGTGATATATTTTTTGCCGCGCGAGTTTTTAGCCGTCGCGAGAAATGCGCATATTTTCTGGATATATTTTCCTCACGTAGCATTTGATAAATTTGTAACAAGACGAGACGCGACGTTTTGATGCCAAGGGTGAAAGTCTTCTCCGAGTCATTTCAAGGAAAATATACGAGAACGGAGACCTAACCGCGCTGTCAGAAGAAGTCGCCAGCAGGGCGAAAGAAGGTAGAATAAAAAAAAAAAGAAAAGAAAAGAAAAAAAAACAACGTCATTTCGGACACACCTACGTAATCAAGCGGCGGCGCGTTTAGGACCGCGTCGTTCGGCAAACAAACACGCAGTGAGAGGCAAAGTTACCTCCGACTAAATTGGGTTAGCTGAAATCCGTTTATGCTAACTCTAATGGCGAAAGCGTGAGTCGCATGCAGCATCGACACCGAACTCGGACTTTCGTTTGGAGGATGAATTCGCGACGAACGACACAGAGGGGAGGTTTGTTCTTTTTTTGGGGGGGAGGGAGGGCCTAACTTAAGAAAAAGCATTTTCAATCGTCAAATATTGACGCGCCTACCATTTCGTTTCTCGATTCGATTTATTTCGGATTTGAATCTGATATCTTATGTACAGTAAGCGGATCGTCGCGAGGAAAATCTGGGACAATCTCGACTAATGGCCACATATGTATCTTATATGTGTTACATAGCACAATCGAGTAAATGTACGTGTGTACACGTGTCACTGCAAAATAATTAATTGTACATGATAGATAATTCTATAGACATAATTCAACAATAATTCTATGTGCACATTAAAACGCATTTCAATGACATTAATAAATTGTTTTACATGTAAATATTGTTTTACGATGGATTATATATATAAATATTTTTAAAAATACTTAATACACGTATAAAGTAAAAGTGTTTAAATAACTAATGTATTTAGTATACAAGCGATTAAAACATTCGAAAATCACATAAAAAATATGTCAATATATTATATAATTGTATTGTTAAAAAACAGCGAAAACCTTACACACACATAAAATCTTTTCGCAAACGAAATTATCGCCGTTTGTAACTGAATGATATTCCGCAGCATTCACCGTAGTTTATTCCGTGAAATATTGTCGAAATCGAGAAAATTCACCGCATTCGAGGAAAAGTTCGCTTCGATTCAACTGCATTTTTCCCGTAACGCCGTTTTAAACACGAACTCTGTCGCGTTAGCGCGATCGAAGTCACCGGGGCACAAAACTGTCGCGCGGCACAATGCAGTACATCAAGATAGAATCGAACGCGGGAATGTTATCGTGGCGTGGCCAAAAACACCTCCCGAAATCGTTTTAAAAATAAAGGGAGGATACTCTCTTTCTTTCTCTTTCTCCCTTGGTATCTCCGATGGCGTAATCGAAGGTCGTATCTACCGAGAAAGAACCGTTTACTTTTTTCTTTTTTTTTTTTTCCATTTCACCCTCGGAAAATGCACTTCTGGCAACGAAGACGCGGACTTACGTGATTTCACTCTGGAGACCATAGAATCGTCCCTTTTCTCGCCTTATTTCAGGTCTGACGCAAATAAAAGTAAACCGGACCCCGGCTTCTCCAGCACTGTTCATGCCATGGTAACTACGTTCAAAAAGCAACGCTTCCCAATCTCTGCCAAATTTCCTCTTCTCCGCTTACCGAGCAGAAAAATATTACACTGTGCGTAACTACGTATCCGCGACCAACGTATTTTATCCCTTTTTTCCCCCTTTTGTTTTTAATTTCACGTGTCCACCAAAGTCAAAGTAAAATGTAATTTTTTTAATTGGACAGTGTTCAGTTTTATATTCGAGAGTTTGCATATTTTTTTTTTTTTTTGGATATGCTTTTGTTAGAGATATTATAATAACGTATGATTTTATTTCAAAATGCAGAAAATACAGATAAATAAATTTTCACATTCTTATACATACTAAATATTTTTAATCATATTAATTTTCTTTCGACGTTTTAATGAAAAATACGAATTTTCTGTCTCGGCGCTTGTTATTTTCCAACTAATGCCTAGAGTTATGTTAGCTATTTAAGCACTGACTTTGTCAAGCGAAAAAATATGGTCGCCAGAGGACTGCATTATTTTGTTGGTCTATTTCGGAGGTTTACGAGGTTCCGATTTTATGAGATCAGGTATATTATCATGCTTGCATTGTTTTCCCGATAATTGTACGTGTGATCGAAAGGATTAATAAACAAAGATCATTGTGCTTGTGACGCGGTAGAAAATAGACCAAATTTAACTCGATATCGACCAGGTATAAGAGATTATTAGATTATATTTTATCATGTATTTGACACGAAAACATTTCTCTCACCCAAGTCTGTACTGTTTTTTTTTTCGTATATGTACTTTAAAACAATCTTTTTGAATCACTTCATATAAGTTCTTTCTTTGTTAAATTCTCTCTCTTTCTCTTTTTCGTACAAACGAAGTCTCTCTTTTCTGTTTTCAGGTCATGCTCGGACGGAAGATGAAGGTCATCTAAGAAATCTCCCTCGATGTGCAACAAGATTTTGACGATGTGCAGTTTAGTGTTAAAGTGTCGGTGAGAACGGAGAAACTTCGCGTACTTATGATTTTCTTTTCTTTCATTTTATCGTAGCGCGCTTTGCGAAAAATCCGCACACAAACAATGTCGTAGTCGCCCAAATGCGAACTGACTTCATGTTGGACACAATGGCACTGCTGTTCGCCATAATCGTTATTTCGATTGCCACTGCCATGTCGCTGCCGCCGGTCATCAGAATCGGTGAGTCCATATCTACTCAATTTATCGAATTCCAATTTATTTTCACGCACGTGAGATGTTATTCCGACTAGTTTCCGCCTCATTTTTTTTTTTTTTTTGTACGACTGAAATTTTACGAAACACTGTGTTAAAAAAAAAATCACACTTGACAATTAACGTTGCGACCGTTTAATTTGCTAAATTAACTTGCGAGCTTCGAAAAATATTTTTTTGCCAGTTCTGGTCGCGCGATGTTTTCATCCTGCCGCCATTTTTCGGTAACTTATGGCTTTCCGCGCGCGTCGTTGATCACAGAGTACTGGGTGCGAAAATACTGCAACACTGCGCAGCACGCGTAGTTTGCTCGCGGGCAGTCAATTAGCTCAGTTATCCACATGAAATTGTTTTTTGCTCTACGCAACAACAAGATTTCCATTGTGATCGGATAAAATGGCGGAATTTTCCTTGCGCTCGCACAACTTACGATTCTTGCGGAAATTAATAGAAACCGAACAAGTGTCGAGATATCGCGTAACAAAACACGCAAAAAAAAAAAAAAAAGGAAAACTTTAAAAGTTCGCGAACAATATACGTTACATTGAAAATGTTAGAAAGAAAATTAAGTATGGCGATGCAAATCAAGCATCCTGTATGATTTAAGAATTGAAAAATTCAATTCAAATAATGTGTAAGAATTTACACTCTTCAAATATAAATATATTTAAATGTATATTTATCCGCAAAACATATAGCGAACGGCTCTTATCACCGTGAAATTTATAACCAGTACTGAAAGCAAGTGTATTTTCTCTAATTGACTCGCACTTTACGCAGTCGCTTCGCAATTAAAAATCCGCGCGTTGCGCATTAAGCAAACAATTCGGAATTTCCTCGTGTCGCGCGCGAATTTGCCGCGGCAACTCGCAGTCAGTTTCAGGCAACAGAGAGAGGATCGTTGGTGACTTCTTTTTGTTCTTTTCTTTTCTTTTTTTTTTTTTTGCAACATGTAAACCGCAGAAGTTGCTCGGAAACTTTCCGCAGGGTGATTACGCCTTGCTTGCGCGAGTAGACGCGATACGAAATTACAGAGCACGCCCCCGTTACTAAGTACACGCGGATCGAATCTTCACCTGTTACCGTTCGCGACTTCATCAGTACGAGAAGAGAGGGGAGAGGGTTTATTAGTATTCCGGAAGCGTCGAGGCGTGGGTGGTAGAGCAGACGTGTCCGTGCGTTAGATGCCGGGCTCTCGACTTCGTGTAACGCCACACACATACGTGAGCGCGCGCGCGCGCTTGCGGCGTATCTCGAGCGAGCTCGAGGCTGTGTGCCGCTCGCCGGTTAAGTCTGACGGCAGGAAAGTTTTCCGTCGATCTAATTGGGTTGAATTTCCGCGGGGCAACCACCGCCTCGGGGGAAACTTGTCCGCAATTTCCTATGATGTCGGTGAGAATGAAGAGAGGGCGATAAGAGACGAGAGAGAGAGAGAGAGAGAAAACGCGCGGCCGGGCTCTTGTCAGACGCGGAGCACGCGAATGTCCGCGCATGGAAGACGAATGAGAGGGACCCGAAAGAAAGTAAGGCGCACCCCCAAGGGAGAGATGCGGCATCCTTCCGAAACGTGGCATCTCTTCTCCGAGTCGACCGCTCGGGAAAATACGAGAGGAATATTACGTATTCATGCTCGCTACCATAATCTTTCTCGCGTTTGGAAACGTAATTGAAATATCTATTACTCACGCGCGCGCGTCCGCGCAAGGAGTTCCGCTTGTATTTGTAACATGATGCGAATAAAAATGACTGTGATTAGTTAAATAACGTTCAAGGCACAATTCACGTGCGCGAAAAAAGAGAAAGAGATTTTTCTTTCCCCCACGTCGACTAAAATATTTTTGTGTCGGATACGTCCCGCAATGTAATATGTTTGAAAGGCAACAGTTGGACGTGAGTCTTTTTCGAACAAAATTCTGTTTCGGTTATTAAATGCAATATATCGAATAAAATAAAATATTTACACACACACAAAAAAAAAAAGAGTTTTGCTACCATATGACCAGCAAGATTTGCTGAGTCCACTAAATTTTTTGTTTCTTCAACAAAACGTTCCGTTGGTAAAACCAACCAAACCAAACCAAAAAATTCAATAAAATGGGAAAATTTTTTTGTGACCATGTAGTAACTATCCTTGCTATTCTAGCAAATCTTTTTTTTTCCCGTGTAGCAACACAAGTTTACGTCAAATCAAACAGACAGTTAACGATTCCATACGTTGAAAGCACTGAGATTACATTGCGATTTACACATTAATGTTTGAGAGAATAAAAAAGCCATTTTTTTTTAAATACATGCAGTTGGAAAATATTTTCCGAAGCGCAACATTTATTCGTACGCGCACGCGCGCGAAACACAACCGGTATTTATAGGTATCTGATTAACGTTTATTTGTCAAATACATACATATACGTATTTACATTTCGCGTTAAAAATTTTTTTTTTAATAGAAATACGCTTCAACACGTTCGCCGTGGAAATTTTTATCTCTTCCATGTAATTAATATTTCACACTTAATTTGCCCGTATTTGTGCGTGAAACTTTATACGATAACCATTTCAATATCGTCCTGCAAGTGCGCGCCGCGAGTCATCAATAATCCGCCGCCGGAAAACAAGCGTTCGCGAACCAAGAGGCTATTATCAGGCGAAAATGAAGCTCGCTCGAAAATTATTGCATGATCGATAATACGCGCGCGGCAACGTATGAGTTTTCTGCGCGCTCGTATATTATAACTTCGGCCGCCTAGTGCGTCGCGTCCCGATCAAAGTGCAAGTCATCTAATTGTCGTGCTAAGAACCTACGTCGTCGTGGCAGACGACGAGGCATCGTAAATTTTATCACATCTCAACGCGCGTGAGATCGTCCGCAGCATCATATTACGCCGAACTACATCGCGCTCGAATCACGGAACAATAAGACATTCCGTGACGTTATACGGTAAAAATAAGACGCAACAACAAGACGATTGTTCCCGCGATAGAAGCCACTGGTCGGTGCACGGTGTAACATTTTCGCATTTCCGCGAAGGAGAGTTTTCATTGTTCATCTCATTTTATGGGACGGCGCGGGGGGGGGAGAGGGGGGGCACGAGAGAAGTGAGCACATTAACGAAATTCCCGATAGCGGATACAGAGAGCGAGATTCGGTGGAAGGAAAAAGTTTTCCGAGGGAGCGAATTCTCGATAACGATCAAGATAGGTATCTTCGGCAAACATCGCGCCGGTCGGAAACGATGGGACTGCGAATGTAGTCGCTTTCGTATTCCATGAGAACTGTCCCTGCGTGCGCAGCGCTAAATTAACGCATTATCGCGCGAAATTGTGCGCGTTCGACGAAATGTTTTCGTAACGTGATAAATCCCCGTAACGCCTAACTTCTCTTATGATAATTTCACTATCTTTTTTCTCTCTCTTTCTCTCTTTCTTTCCGATAATGTAGATAAAATGACGGTAAAACGTTTTGAAGAACGTATGTTTTTCTTTCCAATATAAAATGTCTTACTTTCTCCCGCGCGTTTTTCTTATCATATGTTTTTGAATAAGAAAAAAAAAACACAAATCTCTCAAACCAAAACTCTTATTTTTCTAATAAAAAATTTTATTTTTTACGTATGATCTCTCTAGAAAAACATATTACTACAAAAAAAATTGTTTCTCTACAAACTCACTTTATAAAAGTCATGATATTACAAATTAGCGCGAAGTAACATTTTGTACATTATTACATTGTTGTAAAATATAAAACATAGCAATAAAACAAGAGCAAGTATTAAAAAATTATTGCAATAATTTACTCTTTATATTATTAATTATAACAATATTTTATAAATCTATCTGAATATATGAATTGTAGTGAATTTACTAACTATGTCATTGGAGGAAAACCTGATAAATTATTTTCTCCCGAACGTCTTTCCTATCGCTAGTATATTCCGCTCGCGTTGTATTTTTGTCAAACAGTACGATGACGTTTCGCGATATAAATACTTTCGCGCGAAAGAATGCGAGCTATTTGCAATAGCGAAAAGCGTCATGAAAATTTCAAGCACTTCTTAAGTCAAGAGTTTTTTTCCCAAAATAATGCGGAATACGTGAGGTTGCAATTCCGCGGCTTTTCCTTCTTACACACGTATATAAATCACCGCGCGAGTTTCCGCGAGCTTTTCACACATTACGCCCCGCACCGTATACGTATTACGCTTACGTTCTCCCCCGTTGTTGATAGATCGTCGTTATGCGCACGAACATTATCGGCAGCGCAGTCACTTGGCGCAGTACATCGCGCACTTTCCAAAGTATCATCATCTCTCCGGCATGTTAAAAAATTTCAAATTCGCCGAGAACTATGCGGCAGCATGCGTCCTCGTCGCAAGTTGAGGCGGAAACCTGAGGTTGAAAACTTCCGCGTGCAGACGCGAGCATGAACGAGCTTAATAAAGTTTTCTCCCGAAACCTCGCATCGGAAAGCAAATCGCCATCGTCGTTGACGCGACATTAAAGATTTATAAGTTGCTCGCGCGCGCTCGCACGAGAAGAATCATAATGGCGCCAGGTCAACGCGCGAATCTCTATTAACGCTTGATTGCGTTATTGCGAAAATATACATTTTTGCCTTGCGTTACGTTCGCGCGGAAGATATATTTTGATAAAAATGGATTTTGTGATTTTAGTTCGAGTTTGCTGAGTTGTGCGTTGCTTTTCCGAGAGATTATCGGATTTTTATTGAAAAAAAAAAAAAAAAGAGACCGGCAGACGTTAATACTGATTTAACAGTCGCGCATATACGTGTATACATTGCGCACACACGTCTGCAACGCGGTGCGTAACCGGATATTCGGAACCAAAGTCCGTCGCTGAGAATTCACAGAAATTGCACGTCACGCCGACGTTGAAACGCCGAGAGAGAGATAATAGCGCACGTGAAGGGAAGCTATTACTTTTTCGTTAGAGCGCGCAGAGCTTATCCCCGAATCCCTTCGGGCGGAATAAATTACAACGCGCGACGGAGAGAGCACGCGCGGGGTTTGTTACACTAATTTCGCGTTACGTCATTACACGTGCGTTTAATGCAACGCAACGCGAGAGTTTCCCCGTAACATAATTTTTGCACGCATGTTAAGCGAATAAGGGAAAGGGAGAAAAGAGGGAAATAGCGACGATAGCGTGCCGGTGTAAGAGTTGTAAGGTTTCTGCGAACAGGTCGATAAGGCATCCTTATCTGCAGAGGCGAGCACCACCGGGTTCTTCCATTAAAGTCTGGCGAAAATTACTTGAAGCGACTCTCTTCCTCCCCTCCCCGCCCCCACCCTAGATTCTATCGTTCGGTTAAGTAGTTTTCATAAAGAAAAACGGAAATTCTCTCGCTCGTGCTCGGCTCCTGATGCGTTTTCTGACGCTTTTTTCTTCGATTCCGCTCGAATCCCGGGATCAGCGCGCTCGTCGATAATCGAACTTGAAAATCGACACGGGACGGCAAGCGTACCGATGAATTCGCGCACGTCTCACCTTCAAACGGGCGATAACTACTTCCGATCGAAGGCGATTCGTGAGATCGCGAACGGCCACGCTCGATTTCGCGCCCAAGTAACGGAAGAACAATCGGTCAGGAAATCGCGAGATCAATTAGAATTCGCGAGGAAGGCTCGTCGAGGAAGTTCTCATCGTACGTTTCCGACGATCGTTTGCGTCGAGCTCTTTATTTCGCCAAGTAATCTCTCTCCCTTCTCTTTCTCTCTATTTCTCTCTTTCTCTCGTTGCTTTTTTAATCGCGATTCGATTTTTGCTCGGATATAATTGTGCATTTATTTACGTCTGTCATCGTGTCATCAAAACGACAAACTAAAACACTCTCTTGAAAAATGTGCGCAATATGATAAAAATTATTATTCATCAAGCGTGAAATGGAATAATCGAAAAGCGTGATTTACGGCGCAAATACGTACATTCTATACGAGACGAGATACGTTTAATCCGCGGTATGAAGCGACACGATAAGATCGCGCGATGCAATATTTACGCGTCCGCTCGCGCTGCGAAATGCGCTGCGAGTGCATTTTCCGCAACTGAAACTTACAACGGACACCTTTGCCAACGTAAAATGCGAATAAAAAATAAAAAAAACGGTTAGGATTTAATTATTTACCGTGTAAATTTATATATGTTTTTATTTTTGTAGACATATTTATGTGACATCTGTATGTATCTTCGTTCCTATTTTCTGTGACGCGCACGTTTCGTCATTGCGAAATCCTTGTAATGCAGATCTGATTAAATCGTCATTCCCCCTCTCTCCTAATATCTGTCGAGTCCGACAGTTTACATTCGATATTTCGAGAGTTCCGTTTCCAACGTCGTATAACGAGTTTTCTAACTCTACCCCATTTTCTCGGCGAACAAGCGACCATCGCGTTCAATTTCCCTGGAGTACGGCGGCAGTCGGTGCCGCGAGACTATGCCTCTGGCAGCGTGAGTTAATTGACATCAAATGAAAAGGAATAAATAACTAACACACGATTGCTCCCGATAAAAAGCCCGGTAAAAAGAAAAGCGGAAAGCGTCAAAGGGAGAGACCTCGCGTTTCATCGAGATAAATTACTTCACTCGACGGATCAACGCGCGACTATGTATTAGTGATCGCGTCTGTGTTCCCTTCATTTTACGTATTTCAGTTCTTGCACGCAATATAACGAAAATCGTTACGGTGTTGTTCACATAAATTTACGTACGCTTTGATGGATTTACAATAGAAATACATGACAGATGTGATGGAAAAGTAAATAATCCTGGTAGCGGATATGTTAAACTAAATATTTTCTCGATGTTTTGAAGATAAAAATATATCCTCTGTAAGAAGCAATCGATTTCCTAAAGGAATTTTCGGAAAGCAACAACTTCGCTCAAATCGCATTTTTTCGTAATCTCGCCATCGGATTAAAAAAAAAATTTAGGATCTTGCAAACAAATTCTCTCTAAATTTTTTTGTAGAAAATATATGAAAAAACTCATGCGCGGACTCTTCGTCGATTCAAATTTTACGTGACGTTTGCGCAACCACAGTTTTTCATCTTTCGAATATTCGCCGAAAAATCTCTGTCGTGTAAGACAAGCGAAAAAAAATGCAATAAGTCTTAATTGCCATCCCGACGAAACTGTCACGAAATCCAGTAATGACAACGTTTCTCTACTTTCGCAAACCGCGAAATGCATAATTTCGCGCGAGCATCTACTTCGTTAAAACGAGTCGAAAACATTTAGGTAATTCTTGAAGCACACACGTGTCTCACACACACACCACACAGCGAACCTCTTTCCGCGTCTGGATTTTACGTTTTCTAGAAAAGTTTTCCGCTCGCGCGCGGGAACATTCGCTTCTCTGTGATTTTTTTTTCGGTTACACCCGAATATCTCGCGCGCAGTTTCGTTCGGCTTCTTGCCGAAGAAAAAGATTTCGCGCGCGGTTCTTTCGCACGTAATGCGAAAACGAGAGAGAGAGAGAGAGAGAGAGAAAGAAACGAGATAACTCACCACGAGCGAGATCGAGTGGCTCGTCGTGTACAAGCTCCCTCGAAATGTCGGAGTGTGCGGATGGTACTTGTCTCGACGGCCGCGCGCGACTGCAATTTCTTGCAAACGAGCGAAGGTAAAGGGTCGTATTTTGAGGTGTCGGTCGTAAGGAGCGCGTTCGCGAAATGTCTCCGCCGATGTCGTAGAACATCGCGTAACCTTTCTTTTCCCCCTCATCTCCTCTCTCTCCACCGTATCGCACATGCTTTTTTATTCGCGTATTTATCCGCGAGAGAATGAGCGGCACGACAGAAGTTTCGATGTGACGCACGAGAAGCGAACAACAGGCGCAGAAATTGGAAGTTTTCGCGCTCGTTATCCGTCGTCTTTCAAAGCGCTTCGTGATTATTCGCTTTGTGTCACTCGAGAACTTTCGCGATACGATTTTACTCTTCGGAAGCGGAGTCTTTATTGACAGCGGCGTGTTGTCTTCTCTGCGCGCGCAGAGAAGATGTTGAAAAACAAATCGAGTAATTGTCGCGCGAGTGAAACACAACAATTCGCGGAGTAATTTGTGTTTTAAACGAAAACTCTCGAAAGAAACTCTTGAAGAAATTCAAAGGTCACGTTGCGTGCGCGCAAATTTTTGCCGCGGTGAAATTTTATATCGTAAACGTCGCACAATACAAGTGCAACTAATATATCAGCGAAAAGAACTATTTTTTCGAACACACGCACAAATTTTCCCGATCCTTTTCTTTTTGTTAAACCAAAAATTTTTTAATTAAACATAATAACCATATTTTGCCGTGGAACTGTAGAAAAAAAAAATAATAATGAAACTTTAGCGTACCGGAAAATACGAGTGTGCCTTTTTCTCTCTCTTTTTTTTTTTTGCCCGAAAAACGATTGTTCGTGCAGTTACGCGCACTGTGTTAAATTACAGAATATAACGAAGTTTTCTTATATAGCGTATTTGGTTTTTTGAACAAAAGCTGTGTTCAATTTTAACAAACTGACTATTCGAGCAACATCTACAAATCTAACGAGTTCGTCGAAGGAAACAAAACGTTACGTTGATATATTTCGGCGAAAGACGAGACGGGAATTACGAGACGCGTATAAAAAAAAAAAAAAAAAATTGTCCAAAAAGAGGCGCAATCAATGCGCATTCTTAAGCAATATTTATAGGCGACGGAAGAAAGAGTTTCTCTGGATGCATGCATAACTAAATACCTCGGAGCGGCGCGATGCATAATTCAGATTTTCGACCCAGAAATACACCGGGTAATCGCGAACACGCAATAGTTCTCGTACAAATGTCTCGTATATCTGTTTCTTTTTTTTTTTTTTTTTGCGGCAGTTATTTGCCGATGTTGTCGGGCAGTTTGTCAAAAACTCCGACAACTTCGTATAATTTTGCTTTCTCTCGGAACGTAACGTGCGAAAGATATATGCGCTGGCTTCCGTCGAATGCGTACGTGCGTAGTGAGTTTTGGACGCGAATAAAACGCGGAAAAAACGAGAGAGAATCTTCCGTCGTTACGGAAAGTGCGAAGCGCTGAATTCGCATTATCGGAATGACTGTTGGATAAGTATATATCGGCACGCATACCGGGCTTTGATCCATATATCCCGTATCACAGCGCGCGCCTGACTGCATCGCGCGCTGCGACAGTCCCGCCCGCGCGAGAGTTCGCGCGCAACCGATATTCAGGGCCGCAGATTACGTACAAGCAGCCGAAGCAGATTTTTGCAACAGCAAGAGCTGAAACGTCAGCAGTGGAAACGTCGCGTTTTATTTCAGAAAATAAAATGGACGCGAAAAATTTGTTTGGAATTAAGTAAAAGAAAATGCGCAATTTTAAAATGGTCGTTGGTTAACACTTCGTTCAAAATTAGCATTTTGTTCAAACGTTACTCAAAATTGACGTGTTACGCGTGCGAACTAAATGTGCTTTTAATTAAATCAGAGATTTTTGCACGCGTCTTTGCCGCTCTTGAACGCGACTGCTCGGGAAAATATTTCCGCGAGAGTTTGCTTTTGTGCAAAACAACAGCGAGTGTTCTATCGAGAGCTTTCTAATCTGCGATGCGAGAAATGCGTTTTTCTCTCGACGACGCTTGCTGCGCCCGTTTCTATTCAACGTCAACGGACGGCACTTGATGTCGGAGCGCGTATTGTATTGCGTTTTGTTAACCGTGAACAGGAAACGCAAACCCGAGACGAGATTCTCCAGCGGGGGGGGGGAGAAGGGGAAGAGGGAGGGAAAGAGAGGGAACGCGCGCGAGAGATAAGTTTGTGTGATACACATTTAATTAAAATTTTAATTACGCGCAATTTGCATTTCGAAAAACCGGGGGACGGTGAGAAAAAAAAAGATTGAAGATAATATACAATGGATCATTTTCGCGAACTACGAATTTAATTAGAAAAAAAAAAGACCGGCCGTATAATTATGTTAACATCGTGAATGAAAAGAGCAAAGGGCGGTTGCAAGAGTACTCGTACTGTGATTATTCGGTATAATTATCTCGCCGTAAAACGAACACTAATTTATACCGCGTTTAATTAAACGCGGACAAGGCGAAACTCTTCTGGTGTCATGCAAACGCGCGATTATCCTCGGATTACGAATGCGCGCATACGCGAGATGTTTAAAGCCGCGCTTGATGATATTGCGTGAGTTCTCATCTGTTGAGAATGTAAAATGTTTATATGTAACGCGACAAATACAGTGCGTACAAAAAGCGTGTTAAAATAACGAGGTTGCATATTTAAACACGAACAACACGGAAAATAATAGCTCTCGCACATTTAAGCAGCACGTGCAAGTGGCTAATTACCTGACAAACTGATAAAAGAGAAAGAAAGAGAGAGAGCGAGAGAGAGAAAAGAAAGAGTGACTGAAACGCGAAGAGGGAAGAAATGTAATACTTTGGGCGCGTGTAAATCGCGCAAAGAGATATTTTCGCGCGAAAAACGGGCGCAGCGTTTTTGTCAGAAGTATCTCAAATGTTTCTTCTCTCGCGCGGCAGCGTAAAAGTAAATCTTTTCGTCGATAACGACCTACATTTGTTTCGTATGTGTGTGTTTCCGCGCGCGCGCTGATATTCCGAAAATATGTCTCCTAATGTCAGAGTATGCGTCGCATGCAGCGGCTGCATACTCTGACGCATTAACGTATCTTTGCGCCAATGCAGATACTTCGGCTTCTACTTCGTGGCATTAAGGGTCACGGTGTCTAGGCCAGAATCTACGACGGCGCCAGGCTCTTTGCGCTCGCCCGTCGCTCGAATCGTTGATTCAAGTACGTTGTTCTGCCGCGCGACAACATCAACGACAATATTCGGACAAATGACTCGGAGTTTAATCTCGGTGCTGTGAAATGTAAAAAAAAAAAAAACTATGGTACTTTTTTTACTGCACGTTCTCGTGTATATTTTACGGATAGAAAGCCGATTTTGTTGCTGCTGGTATGCTTGTGTGTAAAATTTTTTATTCGCCTTCTACGCGGCGAATACAGTCGCATCCTCCTCTCTTTCGCGCGGCCATAAATCTTATATGGCGAATGCGTCGAAAATATTTCCACGACTCCTACCTCGCGACAAATCCGATAAAACTGACTTTTATGCGCCGCGAAGGTTCGCGAAGTGCTACGGATGCGCGTGCACACACAGTGTACATACGCCCGTACATGTGTAATATGTATAATATTTGTCCATATATGTGTACAAACAAGTGTAAGGTGTCGTTGGCGTATGTGTAATATGCGCGAGCGTGTGTGTGTGTGTTTGTGAAGAGTCTATTCAACGTTGCACGTGTGTACACACATCGTTGATCGAACTTGGTGAAAGCCATTAGAACTTGAGAAATGGTTGAAAATGACAGCGAGATAAAATATCGGCGAGAAAAAGAAGACGGAAAAATACCAACGAAATGTCGGCCTAAGTTGATATGCGGGCAGGCAGTGGTAATCCTCCTCCTTCAGGAGAATTCGTTAGATTTGCAAATCCCGCGCGCGCAACCCTCGCTTACGGATTTGCTTTGCAATTGTATCAAATCTTCATTGGCATACGTTGAATGGAAAAAATCGTTGAATTTATTTTTCTTGATTAAACGCGACGATTGTCTCGAGGCGAGTGATAAAAATTTTACGATTTTCTATCTGCAAGATTTTTTTTTATTCATGCAAAGCACTTTACGCCATTTTATCCGCGAACGGAAAACTCTCTCACGAATATTACGTGTGTTTCCAAGAGCGTACGCGACAGAGTTCTTTTTATATAAATAATATAAGTAAAGAAAGAGAAAGGGAGGGAGGGAGAGAGGGTGGGCGAACCGTTATTCGTTACGACAAAGATTGCATCATAAAAAGGAAACAGAGAATGTCATCCACTTTTCAAAACTATTCATTTTTCTTTGTTGCGAGTTTCTGGCTGTCTGCCTGACCCGAGTGTCCTCGGAATTACAAAGAACAAAATCGTGTCCGTAACATTTTGTAGTAAGACGTACAACCAGACGTGCATTCAACGTGGCTGCAAATTTACTTTGCCATCTTAACTTACATGCAGATACGGTTTAATTGTGTAAAATACGCTGTTATAAATTCTTTTTTTAATTCTTATTTATAAATCGTAAAAAAACGCACTATTGTCTCAACGTTTTTTTTTTTAAATTTTATCAAGTACCACACTTTGTCTTCCTCTTTATGTTTTCTAACATAAAATGTTCTCGAGCGCGCTTCACGTTCGTTAACGTAAGATGCAATTTAATGTTGTATACACAGAAAGTCAAATACACACACACACACACACACACACAACAACTTTGATGGATCAATTTGCTAAAGAGGTCGGTTACCCGTGTAAAGCACAAGTTACAGTCCCACTATGACCCTGCAATTCCCAGTAATTATAATAGGACTGTGCATGCATCAGAACCGTGGTCCTCGACCGAAGAGGAAGTGCTCCAGATGACCAAGTTTCGGTCCCGATTTTCCGAGTGGATCGTTTGCGTCTCCTGAAAGCGCCCGACAAATGCGAATATCGACCGAACGAGCCGCACGAACAAATGACGTTCCCGAAAGTGGACGACGTAAGAATCCGGATTGTATTTTTCAGTGTATATACAATACGAAAAAAAGTGTATATACAATACGAAGTTTGTCGCAAGACATGCAAAACGCACTCTCTCTTACGAACGACGACTCTCTCAGAGACGACGAGAATTGAAACTCTCTCTCTTTCTCTCTCTCGAGAAAGAAAAACGAGAAAACACAACCGGAAATTGCATGCCGACGGACACGTCAAATTTGCCGAATCGTCGCGATGAAGTACGGACGCGCGAGACGACAAAGCAATCTCCGTATTTTTCGCTAAAACTCCGTAAAATCCGATGTTTTTGCGACTATAAATATCGCGCGCTACAACGCGCGTTTCGAGGATATCGTTTCGTTTCGAAATTTCCGCGCGCGGGTATAACAAAAATATTGCGCTGTCCATTTCGTTCTTTGCGCGTGAGAATTTATATACGTCGTCGGATCGGATGTGGGTCGCGCGCGCCCAATAAGCATATCGCGTTTATTGCGCATCGCATCGTACCGACGAGGAAATAAGCGAAGGGAAGACAGGCTGGAATTTCATCGGGGCGAAGGTCAGGGCAGGGTTAGCAGGCTGATATTGTCGGGCGGGGTGTGGAAGAAGCAGTCATTTCGGCGATGAGATCAGCCTGTCGAACCCTGCGCCACGTTTTATCCGCCCGAGAGAACGCGATTCCCTCAACTGCCGAGACATTTTCTTTACTTCGTTTAACAAGTTGACCAACTGCCAGCGGTTATCTCACCAGAAATGCGCTCGAATTCCTCTGCGTAACGAAGGGCGACGAACGGGACACAAGTCTGCGAACTTTTAACCGGAAACCGCCCTTCGTTCTCAACGTACCGTTGTGTACGTTTCTGCGTTTTTATTTGTCAAAAGTCGCATGTGTGACACCACACACACACACACATGTCTGATTTAGAAAAAAAAAAAAAAAAATACTCAACTATTCTCTCCGATCTTCTTATTCAACCAATTTTCTTGAGAATTTTTATGAAATATTTTTTGCGCGGGAGACAAAACTATTAAATTATTAATACACAGCAGTCTGATATTTGTCTCCTAATATAAAAATATTGTTCAAAAAGATTCTGATGCTCTTGAAGCAAGATGATGAAGTAAACTGAAATGTTCACGAACAAACATCGGTAAAAAAGTGACACTAGCGCGATTTAAATTCGAAAATCATCTTCAGGAATGTACACAAATAGATTGTATATTAGAAGACCAATGTAACAAAGAACGAACTTGCGAAAAGCACGTTGTGTGTTTCTTTGTTATTTTATTATCACGTAACTATTAATTACCGTGTAACACTCTCTTTATTAATCAGCTAGCGGAAATCTCGTGGAAATCTCAAGGAACTTTTGAAAAAAAAAAAATAAAATAAAAACGTGTTTGTGAAACGTGTGAATAGAAGCTTGAGAGGCGCCTTTCAGGCGCTGTATCGGAGCGGCTATTAAGTTACATCGTGCGCAGCACTTTTTTTCAGGTTGATTGGCTGGATTATCGGAATATTATTCCGTCGAAGGGCCTTGCAGAGAGATAAGACGGCGAAGCCGTCTTATTCGCGTTCTCGAGAGATTATTCACGGTGAACACCTGTACATCCCATTGTCTCTTCCGCCTTCCGTATAATTCCGTACAATTAGACAGTCGGCACGACTATCCGCTTTGATCTGTCGTTCGGAAAGTTAAATTACGCTTTACGAAGAGACAGAGACAGACAGAGAGAGAGAGAGAGAGAGAGAAAGAAAGTGTGTGTAACAGAGTGAGAGGGGAACGTTTTAATTTCGACTTTGCAGCGACCGTAGAGAGTTCGATCTCCATCACGGGGGCCGTTATAACAATCTATCGGATACTCGCATTTAAATTTCCGGCGACGTGCTGCATCGAAGATTTTCTTGCTTCCGCCGCGCGACTGTCATTACAGAATCTTTCAATAAATCTCCGAGAGAAAGATGTTCGCGTTTCCCCAAACTCTTTCATATTAAAATGAACGGCGCGCAGCTTTCCCCGCTGACGACGATAAAAGAAATCCTCTTCTGCGAGTGACTTGGCGCGAGCTACTACGTAAACAAGAAACCGCAGTCATGAGATTATAAAGAACATTTTTACAGCATTATTGCTATTCTTATTGACATTGGTGGCAGGCAAGGAAAAGATATTTATCAAAATACACGGATATAAACAAGCGGGCCAATAATCGTCTCCAATAATTGTCTCGTACCAAAAGACATAAGACATCATTCCAAAGAATAAAAAAATAAGATGTGGGACACACAAGTGGCTTTAACGGAGGTTGTTAACCTTTAGAGGACGGGGGTGGTCGAAATATCGACCACCTACCAGGTTGGGAACTTGTACCGACTAATCCGATAAAATTATAC
>QVNW01003294.1:0-25305 GCA_014825475.1 Pseudomyrmex flavicornis
ATCAGGGAGACGGTTTCGCTTGCATGTTACTACCGTACTTTGAATATTTTTTGTTGCGACAAATCGTAGTTTTTATATTTTGATCCGTCCGATAAACACAATTGTTTTCTATCGAATATTTTTTTTTTATATATGAGATATCGATGTAAATCTCGCGAGAGAGAGAAATCAATTGGTGTGAATTTTTTTTTTTAATTGCACGATTGTTCGCGCGGGCAAAATATCTGCGGCTCGGCGAAGCGTGTCGTCAACGGACGACTGTTGAAGAATTCTGTTCCTTTCAGTGTACTATTTTCAGTGTAATATTTTCTGCGGGGGCAGAACGGCGGGGAAAGGAAGTGCCGCGGATAATCGCAATATATATCGCATGCGGTTGCATGCGGGAGAGCGCGCGTGATCGCGAACAATTCAAATCCCTATCTCCCTTGTGTGTGAGCACGCGGAACTGTGTAGCGCGCATATTGCTTACACGGCTTTAATTAATTCGTGATCGGTAGCCCGCACCGTGGATTCTTTTCCCGCTTCCCCTTCTCGCTACGCGAAATCAGCATGCGATCGTTTCCTTTGAGATTCCGTTGGCGGCCGTTGGCGACTCGGTTTCTTACGGGCGCGCTTTCGTTTTACGGATCCGCCTTTGCGGTAGTTCGCATTGTTCCTCTCGTTGTTTGTCCTCGCCGCTGTCAGGCCCCGGCATTCTTTTCTAATTATTGCAACCTGATTTACCTCGCAAACGCAATCTCGAACGTTATTACAAATCATCGGCAACATTTGCACCGTCGATCTTCGACGTTGATAACATTTCTAACAATTTTGTACGTTGAGATAATACGGAGGAAAAATATTTATTTACCGCGGCTATTTCACATTACACATACTGCGATGCTGTATGTGTAATGTGTGTCTTTGAAGTACGAACTACATATTGCGAGTAATTAATGCTATCAGGTGCGGAGAGATAAGAACTCGGATACGTTAGTAAAGTTACGGCAGCGCTCTGTGCGCGGTTACCGCTAAGCGATTTTAATCGAAATGAATTTCAAATCATCCTCTTGTCAAATAAATACGAAGCGACCTCCGCTAAATTATTCTTACTTACACTGTGTATACTGTTCGCGCGATGCATTCCAGAATTATATTTTATCGAATCTTTATCCTGACTTCTTATATGCACGCCATCACGTCGTTACTTCCATAGCTTACTGCCGCAGTTTTCTCGTGTTAATTTCACCGTTAATTCTCGTTAGACAAAATTGAACTAATTTACATGCTGTATCTCGCTGCAAAAAGTATATAATTGGAAATTATACTGAAGGGAAGAACTATTTGAATTTAAAAAATTTTATTCAAGAAAACTATTTGATTGGCGCTAATAACATATTTAGATTGTATTCAAAACTATTTTCTTAATTCAAATATTTATTACATGCTTAAGAATATATAATTTTTAACCAATTAGTTTTATATTTTAATTTATATTTATATTTTGATTTTATAAAATATTTACTAGGATTTTCTAATTGAAAAAACTTGAATTTTTTAGTTTTAAAAAACAATATACTTCAATTAATAAATGATAGTGTATATTTTATTAAAGCAGTATTTAAACGTAGAAAATGTGTATAGATATAAAATCATGTATATAGATATAAAATGTTACTCTTAACGCGTAATATTTACTTAAAAATTAAATACTTTTGCTGGAAGAAAATAAACAATTCCTTCCTCATCAAAAGCAAAAGTTTCAAAAAAATTATATTTGATTTGACAACAAAATTTTACTCTCGGTATACTGTTATTACAAACAGAACTACATAAGACTGAAATTTTCTGTGTGTTAAAAACTATTTGTGCCAAGTTTCAAAAGGTCCTGTTGTAACGTTAGCAGCGCGCAAGAAAAAAAAACACAAAGAAAAAAAAAAGTAATGCACGCATAGTCGACGTTCCCGCGTTTCTTCCGGCACTTCAAAGAGACACACAGTAGTGTATGTCCCGCATTTCAGCAACAAATGCTCGTTCCGTTGCTTTGCTGTTTTCCGAGGATCGTGCCGTCTGGCCGGTAAATCGCGCCCGGATAGACTCTTGTAATCCTGGTGGTAGGTGATAACGATACGGTGCATTAGCGGTCGCGTGAATTTCTCATTAGTCATCGACGGTGGCCGCAGTAATTTCCAGCACGCGTTTTCTGTGTCGTACACCGTTGTCGCCGGTAGGCCTTTTTTTTATTCTTTTCTGTTCCCCTTCTTTCTCGTCTCTCCTCTTGTCGTCGTCTTAGGTTTCTCGCTGCGTCGGCAGCGGAATGCTTAAATCGTTTCGCGTTCGACGTCGCGCTACCGTACATGTGCGTATTAAATACCGCGGCGCGAGTTAATGCACGCGTTTTTAACACACGCCGCTGCGCGCGCGTTGAAATATGCGGACGGCGCGCGTGCACGTACAATGCCCGTTCGTTAATGGCGGCTTCTGACGTCGGCGTCGTTCGCACACACACACACACACACACGCGCGCGCGCGAGAAGCAATCTCGCGTTCTTCGCGCGAAATAGGATCGATTTGCCTCGTTGCATTAACGACCCGCTTAGTTATTTACGAACGGATATTTAATCCCATCTGTCAATGTCAGAGCGAAAGTTGGCCGAGACAGGTTGCGCACGAAAGTGGCGAGCGTGAAAACACACACGATAAACCGCGAAGTGTCACAAATCCCAAGCTCAGGATTATATCACGTGGAACGTGTGCGTGTGTGCGCGCGCGCATTAAAGGAAAGTTGGTTAAATGAGGATATCTGAGCGGGGTTATAGAGCAAACGCGCTCAAGTTCTTTATAAAGCCAGAACGTTTATTACGCTCCAATTAATCCTTTTTGAGTGACGTGAAGATTGAGCGCGCGTTAATTGAGCGGTGGATGCGGGATATATAGCGTGGCGTATTTTATGGCTCAGCAGTTTACGGAATAATTTGATGACACGGCGAATCTCTCGCGCGCGGTCGCTTCCCTCTCGCGCTAGTTTTGTAACGTGCCGTCTTTGCGCGTCAAAGCGGATAGTTTATACTTGCGGTATTGCGTCACGCGCGCGCGTGCACACACACACACACACACACGCACGCATCGGTCAAGGAACACCCGGGTGGAAGAAATGTGATCAAGGAAGGCAGCGGACCGAAGGTCGTAAAAGAAATCGACATTAATGATAGGCGTTGTTGCTCCTCATGAGTGGGCGCTCGCTGCGATTACGAATCTCCGGCGTTGTACATGAGAAATAATAAATTAGCCGGGCTCTCTTCCCGACAGCCGAACAGACAATCGGCCCGTGCTCAATGTTATTAATGCCGCGCGCAACGATTCGACGGCGATTATGTTATATGTATAGAGAAAGAAAGAAAGAGAGGAGTTCGTGCGTATGACGTATGATGCGGCGTGGGCTCACCGACGCGATTCATTACGGAAACAATGGATTCTCGGGCGCCTTCGTTAGAGATCGATGAGGCCGCGCGTCAGCGCGTATTCCGGACCTCGCGCGTCCGTATTAATCGGCTTGAGTAATGACGCCGCGTCGTGTTTTGTGCAATCCCGTGCGCAAGTCGTATCGGTTCGCGTGATCGCGTATTGCCAACGACAACGATCGGGGGGGGGGCGCGAGAGCCGCATCGGAGACGACGACGTCTCCGATTCGAGCGACAAGTGTAGCATCCTTGAAGATAAAACTTCGCGCGTTAACGATGTGTGCGATGTTGTTGCGCGTCCGTGTTAACCGAACGTTTCTCGAAGCATACCTCGCAATAACTCGACAAAAAGATCGACGTTAAAGCGGTTAAACTTTTTTTAACGTCCGAATGCATTACGTGTTACCAGTTTCTCTTGTATATGGAACTCGAGCTGTGCAAAAAGCCGGCGGACCTACATCTCCGGTGACGAACGAACGTGACTCCCGTGTATAGCGGAAATCTATAGCGGAATCTTGTCGAGCTCACTATTCGACTTTTCTTGCATGCGAAAAGTCCTCGTGATCCTTAATGTCGTTAATTATATCGTAGCGAGACGGTAATTCAATTTAACGACTTCTTTTCCGACGCGCAGATATCCGGTATGTGTACTGTTAGCCGAAATGCGTGTTGACAAATGACGAGCGCGAGAGAAACGCCGCGAATTCTCGCGCGCGCACTTCCGCGTAAATTCGCCATCCCGATGCCTCGTCGGCCATTAAAGTGCAATTTCATTTATCCGGGGAAATTTATAACCGCGTCATGATGGCACCGACGAACTCGGCGGTAGCGAGCGTCCGAAAAAGGCCGCAGTCGCTCCAGGTATTTAAATCACGAAAGCGGCGGCGGTTTTATCTACGGCGGGGATCGACGATTAGGAATTACTTTTATCGCCTCATCGCGAGCTGTAATCGCGATGCGCCGACTGGGAGTCCGGGAATTCCCGTAATCCTGGAAGCGTGAGCTTACTCGCACTTGAAGGAGACTGAGTGCCTCTGCTCCCGTCGGGAGGTCCGTGACCGCGCGGAGTCACAGTCAAAGGTCGAAAGGGCGAAACAGAACCCGCGACGGGAATTCGCGGCGTTTCGACGCCACTCGTCATAGCGAATTCTCTCTCGCAGGACCGAAGAGAAAATCCTTGTGTGTGCGCGCGCGCTCGCGGCGGAAAACAGCGGCCTACCGCGCATTGCCGGTCGATCGGAATTTCTACTCGGCCACTTCCGTTATTTATGGGCATCGCCGTTTTTCCCGTCGCTTCGAGTGTGAAGCCGAGGTGCAAGTCGCGCACCGCAACGGCGGCCGGTGGTTCTTCTGCGTGATCCCGGGGGGGGGGGGGGGGGATCATGCGCCTTCTTCTTGCGCGACGCTTTCTTCGCTCGGAAGAATGCGGGTGAATGACGCGCGTGGGAATGACAAACAGTAATAGTCGACGTTGTCTGTCAGTTGCAAGTGAAATTTATCTCGGTAAGAGAGATCGATTGTTGGCAACGTTTGAATTTTAACAGAGTGTCTCTGATGATAGATCGTGATTGAAATTTGCTGTATGTGATTCGCGATATGAGGTTATAAAACGAAAGAAAAAAAGACTATAAGAGAATTCTCTCTGCACACGTGCGATGTGGTCGAATGCTATCGCTTTATTCCGTCCGACTTCGTGTTCCGGCGAGATCTTTACGATTCAGTAAAACGATCGTCGCGACGATTTTTAGGCGAGCGATGAACGGAAAGACTCGCATTTCTCCCGTGTGTTTCTTTTTTTTTTTTTTTTTTTTTTGCAGTATGGCGGCGTGAGATGCGTTTATTAGCCCCTCGTACAATTCGGCGTGCGTACAAGGATTATAAAAGATCTCGCGCTGAAATTTCACAAGTACGTCGGCGCGGAACGACGATCGCGAGTTTTACGAGAGCAAAGACCCTCGATCTCACGGCTCGACAAATTGCTCGGACAAAGTTTTATTCGACTAAATAATGTGTTTTTCGAGAAAACGATCACCGGTTGGAATTCACGCGACATTGACTTACTAATTATTAGCGATAATATTTAAATAGAAATTTCAAGTTACTGATTTTCTCCGCGGTGAAGAATTACATTTATTTTTTTGTCTTATATATGATAATTGAATAATATCAAGGAAGATGTTAATAAACAGTTATTTTGAATAAATAGAAATAGATGAAGATAATATTGGTTGGAGAGAAAGAAACAGAGAGAGGGAAAGAGCATCAGGTTATTTTTCTCGAGGCGATTCGGAGGCTGATAACTGTCGTCGCTAAAGAAAGAAAAAGAAAGAACTGGTAGGCGTTTCCGTTAGACCGTAACGATATCGTCAAGTTGCATAAGGAAGGCCCACAGTTATGACAGATTACGAGCGCATAAATAATAGCCGCGTGATTTTCGACGTGTGTGCTTCTTTCTACCTGTCGATATAAAGAGTGTAAAAAAAAATTCATTTTCCTCGCGTGTCTCCATTCGACAACAAAAACGCGTAATTTTAATATACGAAATAACTTTAAACAGACACAATATAAGACAATCATTTTTACTTTGAAAACATTTCCGACATCTAGGAAAAAATTATTTATGATGTAAGTAAAATAACTCTCGGTGGTGTTCGCAAATCGAATCATGTGACAGGAGAGCGAACAACGGAATAAGAATTTGTGCGTGATGACACTTTAATTTTCGGGCACCCTGTATGCAGACGTGCTTGCGTAGCGAGCGGGCATATCAATCGCGGTGATCTACGACGGTATTCGTAGATCGATGACTGACTGCGCCGCCCGAACAGCTGCTGCCGGGTCGCGCGGAGCGACCTCGGTCTGAGGTTGATCGATGACTTTGACGATGACCTCGCCAACGGAACGATCGCTCGCTCTCCGGCCGGCATTCTTTTGCTCCGCTCCTCTTCGCCGCTCGCTATATACGAAGCAGGAACTCTTCTCCGATCGGGGCTCGGGTGACGTTTGATCACTCTCCGCGAAGTATGCACAAACCGGTATATTCCTGCTAACTATGCTCGGGCCACCGCGCGCGACGTCCGGAGAAACAAATCTCGAGATAGATGTTTCCACGGAGATAATCTTTTTTTTTTTTTTCTTTTTTGTGAAGAGGAGAGAGAAATACGTGACGTTAATTCGCGTGACTTCGTGAGAGCTCGATCGGTTTTCGAAACAACTGTCTTTACGGAAAAGAAAGACTACAAGAAACAACAGGAGATATAATAAACACATCTAAATTGCAATTGATTTACAAATCCGTTACGAAAGACGTGTGATTTTGCGGCGCAAATAACGCGCAATATCGCAAGCGAAATATCGAGTATATTATCTTCGCGCCTTCACACCTGCCTTCGACGCACGAAACTTACGCGCGTGGCAGATTCGAAGAGGAAATCGCAAACGGCAGCGATATCGGGGTCCTTCCGAGTGTGTAACGCCGCGTCGATTCTAGCCGTTTATAACGAGTTCCCGCTCGATTGTATCGCAATTACCGGTAAACAAATTGCCCCCGTCAATTTCGCAAATTGCAGGTTTCAGAGAATGAAATCTCACAATCTGGGCTCTCCTCGTGCTCCGCGCGCGCGCGCGCGCTACCTTCGTTCCAATCGCACGCACACACGATGCAAAAGACGCACGTGCGCGCGTTTCGAGCCGCGCTCGGTTGTGTTGCGTGTATGCGCGCGCGGGTCTTTGTCGGTGAATGCGCGCGGTTGAATTAGCAGCAGTAGCAGAAGCAGCACGCGGCTCGTCTCGGCGAATGAATCAAACGCGGCGTATTTTTACAGTTGCGTAATAAAGCTCGATAATCGGTTGAATCACAAGAATGAGTCTTCTCGGACGTTTTCGACGTCTGCGAGAATGACGTAACATCGCATCTTCCTCCGAAGCGTTTTGCATCGAGCATTCTCTCGCGTAAGAGAGAACGTCGATTCGACGGAGTCTTCATTCATAGAGCCGCGCGAACGGCGCATATAGTTTCGTATGTATTTCTCCCTGCGCGCACACACACGTTGCGTCTCGATATCCCATTCATTCTCGCGTTCAAGCTCCGCCGATTCCCCGTGAGAGGAAATCGCGGAACCACGCGATAAAACGGTGGTCAATAAAACTCATCCTCCTTCTCTCCCCCTCTCTCTCCTTCTCTCGCTTCTTTCAACTCGCCACCGTTTACCCTTGAGCGTATACGAGGCCGGCATCGCCGGGGACAGGTAAAAACGTAGCGCATAGGCGCGCATCCGTGGGATACTTACCTGTAAATGGCTACTTTGCATACAGTAACGTCGGATGCGTTCACAGGCCGCAACGTAGGAGCCGCCGCCTCCTTGCCGTCGGCTTACTTTCGATTTTCTTTGCCACAAGCTCTCGGGCTCGCATATATATGTATATGCGCCGCGTTGTGCATACCGATGCGCCGCGCCGCCTTGCCAAAGCGCGCATCTCGCGCGGCTGCAGCCAATGCACGGATGGATGATACGCCGACTGAATAACGCCGTCTGGGTGACGTTCGTGGATGGTTTGCGAGAGTTCGCGCGAAATATTTCATTGTGAGATCGCTCCCGCGAATATTCATTCAACCGATCGTTCACATGTCTCCGTGCGATTTTTTTTTTTTTTTTTATCGAACGTTTACGCAACGAGATAAGATATTTTTTTTTTTTCACGTCTTGTCGAAGGTGTGCGAGAAAATACATACATATATCGAAATTAAATTTCATTCGCAAGCCGGCGCGTTACGTACTTTGCCAGGTCGACGTACCGTGTGGCAATCGTAACGTCGAAGCGGATAATTAATTACGAAGCGAAAGCGTATCTTCCGACATCTCCGACCCGTTTTACAATGTGACCGGCGGCGGATGCGTGGGCGTATTGCCAGTGGCTGCCTACCAGAGAGTGGACCGAGAACCATTAATTCGTCTCCTCGTGAATTCCGCGAGAGAAAGAGAGAGAGAGAGAGAGAGAAAGAGAAAAGAGATCGAGTGTTTTATTATCCGAACCTCGCTCTCTGCCGCGGGAGATAAACACTTCTCTCTTTCTCGTCGCCAGCCTTCCGTCAGGATTATCGTAATCGCTCCCCCTCCTCCTTTGATCGCTCGCTTTCTTAATGATAACACCCCGATAAGATACTTTGCCTCCGGATGCGGCCGCGTACATTGAAAGTACACGCGCGTGCACACGTGCGCGTAAGCGTAATTTATCGTTGCGGGTGTTCAGGTGTTCGACAATAAATAACGCGCGCGATAACAAATGTTATGGGTAACAACACGATCAATCGTTATATATCAGTGCAGCAGAAAAAAAACCCCTGAAAACTATCGTAAAAGTCTGAATTTATTATTCGCTGACATGTGTATGTAAGACGCACAGCGCGTGCGTTTATATTCAGATTTTGACTTTCTAAACTTCCTTGCATCCACTCGCCGCGGTCTTTGTTATTTAAAGAGAGTTCGTTGCAGCTTACAAAAGATATATTTGCGAAGATGTTGGGAACTCTAATCGCAATTGAAATTTTTTAAAGTCGCGTTGCTAACTTTACGCCGACCTCTTCGGGTTTAACGATCGAAGGTCGATCGATATCCGCGATCTTCCGGGTGTCGTTCTGACCCAGGCCGCGGCTTCATAGAGCTCCCGTATCGAAGTAAGAGCGCGTAATTTTAGTCCGCGAGACAGATCAGGTGTTGCGAGGGTCTGGGAGCGTATTAATCATTTGGAATGTACGTGCGCGAACGGACGGAGGAGCGAGATAGGAGCGCGCTGCGAGGAGGTTGTACGCGAAACTGGTATCCATAATACGCCTATCTCGCGATCAGCCGCGGCTTTAAGCGGCATGCATACTGCCGCCGCGATGCACCCGGGTCCCGGTTGCATATTGGGCCCGTAATTACGGAGGCTCGCTCGCCTGGACCTCTTCCTCGCAACTCCACTCTCCGGTTCCCCGCTTAGATCTGGTTAGAACGTGCCACGCCGCCGCCACCTGTGTGTCCGCCGGACGCAACGGGGGTCTTATATGGCGAACGCTCTTCTCTCTGATCTTCCAAGCCACGCGAGAATCGTGCGGATGCATTTTGCACGAGAGCTTTTGCGCGCGAAAACGAACCCGCTCACGGGTGTGAGTTTTTCTTTTTTTCTTTCTCGACTCTCGCTGTATTGAACTAGCGACCGACACCACAGCCGCGCACGTTCGCGCTCTCTCGCAGCTGCATGACGGGCGGTCACGAATGCGCCACTGAACTCGCGCGCGTTAGTTTCTACATTTTACAGTACGCCGCGCTTGCGCCGAGTTTAGAAAGAGTGACTGAACGGAGTTTGCCGTAGCCACGTGAATTACAACTTGAATGTATCACAAAGGTTTAAAAACAAATTTTTTTTAATAAATACTTTTTTTATTTAATTAGTCAAATAATATCGACGTGTTATTTTTTTGTACAAATAATTGTTTTCTTTCTTGTTACAACAGTCAAGCGTAATCTTCGTTGAAGTCATAGAGATAACGAATTCCATAAAGTGAACGCGAAACCTAAACCGAGCCGACTATATATAGCTCCCGATATCGTGATACGGTCAGATGGGTTCATCGTACTTGGTCGCAACCCTGAACTTCATGGCAGTGCGTTAAAGTGATATAGGACCGTGGCGGCGACCGTACGGGCTGGCATTAAATTCGCTAACGAACGTTACCGTGGTTTATAATCGTTTAACGGGTCGAACCGTAACGATTACACGAAGAAATATGGGCGTGCACTGTCACGGTAACTCTGAGCGTGTCTCTCTAGCGCGTTCCAAGCCGTTTCTTCGTGACCCGAAAATCTATCGTCTCTCAATAAGACTGTCAGAAAAAAAATTTTTTTTTTACAATATACGATGTACAGAGATTTTGCAAATTATTGGATAAGAGATTAATTAAAATCGAAATTAATACGAAATTTTTTTACAGTGTGTGACGTGTAAAAATATACGTCGTTCTCTTAATCAGACGCAACTGCATTTATCCAATTTAACAATATCACGTCCGCGAGATGTGTTCTTTATCGATACATCTACGTGCTTCGGCTATTTTTTCCTCCGCACTCTATTTCTCTTCTCGTGGGATATTATTTTTTTCGTGTCACATATAAGACTTGTGTAGATCGCAAAGGTCGAGGTTCATCGTACGTGTAACCTACCCGCATCCGGACCCCGTGTGTTAAAGTGATATAGGGGAGTCTTAACGGCGGCATCGGCGGCGTTCAGTGGCCGGCATTAAATTAGCTAACGAACGAGTCCGCTCGTGGGCGCTGCGCGTAGCTTTAATAAAAGAATATTCCGCCACCGCCGCCTTGTGTATAGCACCGCGGCCGGTGTGTAAGAGCCGGGTCTCCGGGTCGCCGATGATGCCCTCTCCGTCCCGTGGCGGTGCACAATCAGCGGAGCGTGCTCGTAATGACCATTACCGTCCGTACTCGCTACCTTCTTCGCCCACCACGGTAATGGCTCGTGTCTGCTGAGCTCTCTCGCCCGTAAGTTGCCCGATACCTCTCAGGGACGGATAACCGCTATCGGCCACACTCGCTCATAATATACCGCGCGCTCCGGCCGAGGATAAGGCCGTAGTGACTCGGGAGGGAAATAGAACAAAGTGAAGTTCTTCCGATTTACAAGAGTCGTACTCGATCAAACGTTCATATAAATTTGTATACAGTGATAGTTTCTTGATACAATCTCGATTCGGAGTTTTTTTTTTTCAAGTAAAAAGAAATCAAAATCGTAACAATTCTAAAATAGCTAGAACTGAAGGATGCGCAAACGCGTTTGCTCCGTCGGTCGCGTGTAACTTTGTGTAAGCGCGCGCTAAGATTTATACGTAGCCGAACCGTATCGCCCTTTTTCTTCCCTTTTCGAAACTTCCTTCCGGAAGCGCGCGCGACCTCCGGCGTATTCTCCGGTGTATCCTCCGGAGAACATCCGTCTCGGAGGAGGCGTTTCCACCGGTGAGGTTTCGCAACGGTGATCGTCGGCTGCCCATTACGACGCACGCCGGCCGCACGTACCTTACCCTACTGTAATGGCAATCATGTTAATTATCGTAAGTAGAGCCGGGCGGGCGCGCGCGCAGCCGCCTTTCCGCGTAGTGGTAACGGCGTGTGCCACCATTACGAAGATCGCTTTACCGTGAACGCACGCTATTCATTCCCCGCGCGCTTTCGGAGTATACATACCCGCGGGGAATGAATAGCGTGCGCGGGTGGGTGCCTTTCGTTCGCGAGAGGGATACGTAGGAAAGGCGGAGGAGGAAGGCAGTTTGCGCTCGCGAGAGGAAGGAAGGTCGAACGAGCGAACCCAGAAGTAACAACGGCGTTTTGCAACCCCTCTCTTCTTGTCACTCCCGCCGTGTCGACGACTGCGTTTCCGGTTTCGCGATAATTGGACAGCGCGCACACCAAATCGATCCTCTCCTCTGTTTTCGCGAGACGACGCGCTGCGGCCGTGAGAGGTGATTTATTACACTCTAATTAATCTGATTAACGCGAGATCATTGTTCCCGCTCGGTCTCCGTGCGCGTCCGCGTTATATTCTATCGTGCACGCTCGCAATTTAAATCGTATTATTTACGTAAATGTGAGCATTTGTCATGCGGTCAGGAAACATGTACCGTTCGCTTTCATGCACGTCGTTTTGCTTCTGCATTTGTTTTCATTTAATGCTATTCCTGATTAAACACGTTGAGAATACACAACAAGTTATTTCATATAATAGCTTTTCAAAACAGAAGTTGTTGTAACAAAAAAATGTATCCATTATGTTTATTAGTAATTTATATATTGTATTTTTGAGATAACGGGAATATTCACGCTGCCGTTAAATGTGAATTTTCGTCGCTACTATATTATCGTTGTTGCCGACCGGAGATTAGATTTCCGATTCTGCGCACGGAAGCGAAAATCGGAACTCGCTGATGTGACGATATCACGTGAAAAATAGGTTCGTATAGCCGCGATATATCTCGCGAAAGCGTGCATTAAGGTCGATCTTAATTGGCGGCGATTTAATTAGGATCGCCAGCGTGACGGTTAGCAATAGGCCAGGTCTAAGTCCAGGAGGTAAGAAAATGTCGGCGTGCGTTATTAAGACGCGCAGCCTTCCTCGTCGTCACGGAAGCTGACCGCGCCGCATTCTCTTTCGACCCTTTGCAATCTGCAAAGCTAACCGGGAGAGGCGAGAGGAGAGAGAAAGAAGTGCCGAAGTCACGAGCCGCAGTAAAATTGAAGCTAATTACGGCGCAACGGGGAAATGTACAAATATACCTGGCGTTTCTATAAATATTAAAGCGTAGATGGGAGTAATTAGTACCCACGAAGTCTAGTCCTCGATTTAAAACGATGGTTGTATATTTTATATATATATATATATATAACATTTATATTGTGAACATCATTAGCGGAATGTCGAATCATTAAAAGTGGCATATTCTACATTTGATTTTAATTTAACGATAAAACGAAAAGAGAGAGAAAGAGCGTCCGCACTTATCTGATCGTACGCGTTATAAGTCGTGTTGATTACGCCAAATTTTTCGCTCGCACGTGAAAAATGTCCGTTAAATTAAAACTTAATGGGTTTAACACGGTCACCGCGCGCGCGTGAAAGAGATGCTGCCTGTTACGGCGTGCTCGATTGTTTCTTCTTTATGTACGCGATAAAAATCGATGTCGGGTCGAAGATGGAAGTTTTGGCTTGCGGTTGAGTTGAAATTCGGTCGAGTGCACCAACGAGACTAGAGAAGCCGGCCAATTAATTACTGCGAAAGGAAGGAAGGAGAGCCGAGAGATCGCGCGAAGGCGCGCTTGAATTTCCACGCGAATCTTTCGCGATGTGCTTGAGCCGCCGAGCGTGGCGTTCGCATATAATCAACGGGGGCTGAGGCTCGATTATGTTTGCCCTCCTCCTTCTACTCCTTGTTTCTGTCTCCTTCTTTCGTTCCGTCACTTCTTCTTTCTCGTATTTCGTCTCTTTTTCCCGTTCGTCGCCGAGCAGAAAAACCTCGGTTTCTTCTCGCAACCGTTTTCTTTTATTTATTTAGCAGACCACGAGAAAGAGAGGAAGCCGTTAATTTCTGCCGACAGTCTCGCGGTAACTAATTAAAGGTCAGAACGCAGCGCCGGGGTCTTATCCGGCGAACGCCGCGTTGTAAGCGCCCGTTTCCGGCCCCGCGGGTCGACTTTCATAGTCGCGCGCGATAAACGCGCGATATCTCCGACCGAATCCTGGTTAACGACGGCCGTGGCATACTCCTGCGAATCTCGGCCGGGAGGATGCAGCTCTCTCTAGATAAGAAACGAAGGACATGCGCACGACCGATTTTCTTCTCGGGATTGACTGGAAGCTATATCTGAAATTAAGTTCTTAATTAGCTTTCACAATGTATATAGTAGTTCCAATACGCGGTACATTTATACTAATGTATCAGATAATCCGATAATATCAAGATGCAATTTAAATAAACGCGCATTAAGACGGTTTTCTTTTTGTTTTTTTTTTTTTTGTTAATTGAAATGTAATTTATCGGCGCTTCTGTTGGTTCAGACAATATAGCGCGAACGATGAAGGAAATCCCAGCTTTTTAATTGTCATTGTATCAGAATCATTCGCAACGACAACATCAATGTATAAACCACGTGGTTTAATTACACCTTTCCGCGTGAATCAGAGAATTTCAATACTATATCGATGCCGCGCACGCGTGAGAGTCCACGTTCGTGCGATCAAAATGGATGAAACGTCTCTGGATGGGATGTCGACTGACAGAAATGAAATCATTAGCCGGCGACGTACCCGCGCGGGGTGGACTCGCCGCTAATGGCCCCGACATATATGGCAGCTAAATAATGGCATTGTGTCGATCTCTCGATTTCTATCGTTAACAAGCCCGGGTGATCGTTCGGAAAGAAAAAAAAAGAGAAGTAAAGAGAGATATCGCTACTACTACCGTAGTAACTCAGCCGCTCCCACAATAAACGGCCTTGCGGCATTAGCGCACTTCGTTACTCGACGATCGACAGAAACTGGCTGCCTTCTACGGCGCGTCGGAACGCATAACGCACCACGCAATGCCTCGCATGCGTGTCGCGTATTCACCGGGAGCCGGTGAACAACACGCCGATTCCTCTCTTTGCTACCGCACACACCGGTTGCCTCTATCTTTACACACCTCTCCGCTTCATATTCCGTACAAAATTCTCTCTACGGTGGACTTACCTTGCATGTAATTGAGATACGAGCACGGAAACTCGAGCTACTGGTATAAAGTGATTTAGAACGGTATGTCTGTTTACTTGCCGCATTCATTTGCATTTGTCGCTACGATTAACTTCGTTTTTTTTCCAGAAACAGATATCGGACGTGATTGATCACTTGGTATACTCGGATTTAATTAAATTGCATGGCGCGTTAAAAATATGATAAATTTCTAATTTAATTTTCAATATGTTTTGCATGCATATGTGTGTGTGTGTGTGTGTGTGTGTATGTGTATGCGTGTATGTTGCGTATAACGTCGTTATCGATAGTTGTCCATGTCTGATCATTCTTCCTCTCGCGCGAGACACAAAAGCGGCTCGTTTCAGTGTTTCTCGATCGTTAGTTACATACATGCACTCGTGGGACGACGCAATAGAGGCGAACAAAGTTGAATCGTTTCAATAAATTCCCATTAGGTTCTCCCGATCTCGTTGAAAGATCTCCGATCTTTCTGCTTATATCCGCCAACTAGGCTTCTACCATCTTGAACGCGCTTGAATTGCGTTTGCGAACGGCTGAATAAATATTAAAATTACTTTGCAAGACAAACAATTTTATTATTCTTCGTAATCTCCAACGGCGCTCCGCCGTCAAATTTACATAATCCTGTAGAGCGTGCGAGATATACGAAGTTATTAAGCGCGTACTTGTACTAGCCTGTAGTAATTAACGGACTGCCGCGTCGCAATTAACGCGATGCGGCGGGCGGGGGTAAACGACCGGCGATGACGTGACCGGCCAGATCGACAAATAAACCGATATCAGGCATTCAGGTCGAATCCTTTCCGTGTATATGTACGTACGTGACTGCTCGAAACCCCGAGCGAAACCGCTACGCGTGCGAGATTGAGAGTAACGATCCCGCCGCGGCCATGTTGCACGCATTTATACCGTCCGTTAACTCTCGTTCGCGTGGGCCCTCCGTCGTTTTTGCATCTAAATTCGCGGGTTATTGTCTTATTAATGACGTTGTGTTGTGTAATGGCGTTACATTAAGAAGTTGAGAAAACAAGAACGGATGTTCTTTCTTCGCGAAGGCAGATAGAGAAAGAGAGAGAGAGAAAGGGAAACGAATTCTTTCGGTTCACGCTCGTCAAGTGGGAGGAGGAAACATTTCGGAACGTATATCAATCATTCTTTTTCGGCTCGACAAGAAATCCATGACGTCAACGTACCAAAGTTAGATTTATTATTTCCGCGAATATATATATATTTTACTCGTGTCTTTTATTGCGTTCCGAAGGCCCTCGCTGATCCGCGAGAGACCTGTTTCTCGCAATAAATCCAATGGCAATATGTACTGTGCACCACACCGGTGTATCACGCTTCGCTCGCGTTCGTTTATTCGCTCGCTGACGAAAGGAAACGGCATAGTTTCTCGCGGGAAATATTTATGTCTGTTATATCAGCGGCAGTTTTTTTTTTTTTTTTTTTTTTTCATACACAAGACGCTCGATATGCGGAAAAGCATACTCGAGATGTAAAGAATACGTGCGGCAGTTTGTGCAATAAATCTAAGTCGAATCGCTCGTATAAAGCGCACGCGATTGCCATTGTGGTCGTTCTGGCGACGCCAGTCGGTAATATCGTAAAATAAAATTTGTGGCGCCGCGTGTCAACTTCGTGGACGTAATTATGACGAGTGTGTATCGTAAATGCAATAAGTCTCGCACGCAGTGTACAGCTACGCGCTCGTCACGCGCGCGACACAATTGGAATATGATTTAAGATTCTAACAAATCTCCCTCCTTTTCTCTTTTTCTCAATCCTCTTGATATCTTTATTATACATCGATTTTTGTCGCATTAGTTTAGTTATGATTTACGAGAAGTCTCGAAACACGCGAGAGACGATTTGTTGAGACATAATTTGTTTGTGTAATTCAGTTCGCAAAAGAAAGAGAGAGAAAGAGAGAACCGGACGAGATATTTGTCTCGATTTGAGAAACCCGCGAGTAATAGATGCGAAATAACATGTAGTTCCTTTTCGGAGTGTCCGGTCCGCACATTGCATTGCGCACGTCGGTGAATGTCAGCGTCGGTGTGTCTCGATTCACACGAGTCTCGCCGAGAACGCATCCGAAAGCGAGGACTGCGTGACGGCCAGTCAACAACGGACAACAAATTCACCTTGCGCAATTTATTTCCCGCGCGCAATTCTCGAAAAAAAAAAAAAAAAAAAAAAACGCGGCCAACGTGTACGCGAGTTACCGGCTTGTCTTGTGAATGGCGAAACGCAAAGCTGAATGAAGAGGAGGAGGAGGAGGAGGAGGTGGAGATTTGAGCGGAAGAGGAGGCAGACGAGAGAAAAAGCAGAGACGAAGACGAAGACGAGGAACGACGAAGAGGAGTCTCCATCTTCACTCGACTGGTCACATAACGTGACGTGTGAGCGATGCTTACTCTCCCACAACGGCGAGCGGTAGTGGATGATGCTATAATGGTTGGGAGTCGGACATGTGAGCGCGCCGGACAGGAAGTCTAGGGGTACCCTATGTTACTAAGGCGCGCGCGGAGTCACGCGGATCTTCGCATGGGGGCCTTGCAAACCTCCTACGTGTCACGCAACTCATTCACGAGCTTTTCCACGTTGCATTAAGTCCCATTATCTGGCCGGCGCGCGAGTAGCGCGACCGGTCAGTAAACGCGGCGCGCTACGTTACATGCCCGGCGCGCGCGCACGCGGCGCGTATACTTACGCGTTTTCCTCTTTGAAAAATTTATCTGCCTGCTGCGTGAGAGAGATTCGTGCATCATGAGCGCGAAGCAAGAGATCTGGTCTCGCTTTATTCCATTTAAAATGCAGACCGAGTTAATATTCGCGATCGCCAGCCACTTTGCCACTTTTATCTCCGCAAAAGTCATTAAAAATAATTGTGTTCCAGGCTGCGCTCGCAACGCGCTATCTCGAAACACACAACGTTCGCGGATGTAAATCTGATCACGGAGCGCGATATTGTTTGGTTTACATTTTGCTCTTAACAATGCGAGAAGCGCCAGATATTAGGAATGAGATGTTTTTACTCTCAAAAAATAACGTAAAAAAATAACTCTTATAATTTCACGCAATAGTTTCGTGGGAGAAACAATTCAGAGATGGAGAGAGTTTCCAGATGATGCGATGTGATTATTTTCTTTTCATCTAGAGCGAAGGGATACGCTTGCTGCATTAGGTAATGCAGCCTTACGTCATTAAATCGCGCAGGATATGAGATTTGTGAAATGGCGGATGTAGCTGGAACGTCATTGATCACCTGATGGAACCCCCGGTTCGCGCGGCGGCGTATATACGTGGTTCATTCGCCGACAGGAAATCGCGTTACGCGTTGCGTAAGCGTGCGCATTATCGTAGTTATGCGGCAGGTACAGTTTCATTCACGGAGAGCGCGCGCTCGCTCTCGCTCGCTCGTGCTACCGTGCGCCGTACCCTCTCGCGCGCATTTACTTTCTCTCGACGGGTTTCGTCGGGTGTGTGTGCTACGGCTTCTTTTAGTCCTGTCCGTTTTAGTTCCCTCGCGCGCGCGCACATAGGACGCCTCGGACTTGAGACGTCGCGCGATGCTCTTCGTCTCGCCGGGCGATTGTTACGTCAGAAAAAAGCGCAGTCGCGGGCAAAAAGCGTGGATAATTTAAATTACATTTCTCATCATAACCCGCGAGCCGGTTAAACCAACACCACCGGCTTTTTGCCCGGCTGCGCCGCGCGAGGAATCGACGCGAATGGGTGGCTGCCCGTTGCCACGCCGAGGTGATTCCTGTCTCTCGCTTTGTCCTTCCTCGTCCCCTCCTCGGCCCCTCCTCGTCCCCGGGCCTCTCTTTTCACCCTCGATTCTTTCTCGTATCTCCCTCTTCTTCTTCGCTCACCTGCGTGAATCTTGCGCCGAGATCACGTTGATGATTGACTCCGAGCGATCTCGCCGCCGCTCCTGAAAATTGAATTTTCTTTGTTTCGCTCGATCAGCCGTGTACATTCACGAATTGTTTATTCTTTAATCTTTTAATAAAAGAAAAAGCAGTTCCGCGATACTTGAGAGAATATACATATATTGTATAATTCGGGAAGAGAAAGAGAGCGATAAATCTCCCTGTCTCTTTGAAAAAGCACGAAAAATGTAACTAAAACCCACCACGTCGTGGAATCAATGATGGTGAGAGATAGTGGAGCGCGGCCGGCCGTGTCCGACGAATCTCGCGAGTAAACGTCGTAAATTATTGCGCGACGTGTTTCTGGCGTTTCGTGGGGACGCGTCTGCCGCTTTTTCATCGCTCGAGTCCACAGCGGGGATCTCTTGAAAGCGAATCCCTCCGGTAACTCGGAGGTTTCGTATGGCGACCTGAGGTAACGGCGGCGGCGGCGGCGGCGGCAGACAAGCCTCCGGTCGTCGACGTCGTCGTCCAACGACCGGTAGCCTCCTGGAGACCTCGTTATCGGTACGGATGTTGATATATGGCGTGTGCATTGCTCCTCCATCCACGCCCCGCGCGTCCACGCTTCTCTCCGCGCGCGTCTCCTCGCCGCGACAGAGAGACGGAGGGAGGGCGGGCGGTCCTTGTTACACGTAACGCGCCGTTGCCGGGGACCTTCCTCGGGATATTCAGACCCATTGTTCGGACCGCCCTCTGTGGCGACGCCGCTCGTTCATGTGATACTGTCTTATTGTAACGCGACGATGTCGAGCTACTTCTCTTGTGTCTCGTGTTTGTAGACACACCGCGGCACTTTTTGTTCTCGCGCGCGGTTGAAGAGAAATTAATTTATTAATTGTGTTTTTCACTTCTGGCATTTTGTTTTGATCTCATCATTAGATGTTTATAAATGTTCCGCGAGTATGAGTGTTGTATTGACAATGGGCATTTCTATATAAGGAGATTTATATTCCCGTATACAAAGTTTGATCATCGCATTATTGTTCGCTTCACTAAAAAAGAAGAGAAAATATCTAATCTTTTTCTCTTCTTCTCTCTGGAACACTGAAGATAATTTTTCTTTAAACACTAGAAAATGTCGGCGTCTTCACGCCGCTCCTCTTTCTCTCTAGAGAGAAGCTCCGCGCGCCTCCAACCGCCTCGCAGAAAGACATTGTAGGTCTTATATGGCGATCCGACATAAATCAAAGGGCTAATATACTGCGGGGCTCCAGTAATGCGGTCGGCGCGGCGGAGGTCTTTTTATCGACGTAAGACAATACGCATTTACATACGTGCGCGCGCGTGAGAGAGAGAGAAAGAGAGAGAGAGAGAGAGAGAGAGAGTGAAAAGCGTACGCACCGCTCGCGGTCTATGTGCGTGCATATCCCTTTTACTCCCTTTCCCTCTCCTTCTCTCTCTTTGAAACTCGCATGTCTTCCGTTTGCCGTGCCGATCTGCTACGCTCTTCCACGCCCCGCCGCTGCTCTCTCTTGAGAGAGCATATGGTATAGCTTATTGGAACGAAGGCCGCGCCGGCGAGGCAGTTTTTTTTACCCGCCGGCTTCTGCGGATGCACCTCGCCGAGGCTCAGGCCCTTTCCTCTCTCAACTGCGTCGCTCTCCTCCGAGTATTGCGTGCGAACGATGAAAATGCGTCATAAGTGCGTTTGGCTCGCGAAAAGAAGCGACCAAGTAAAGTCGTCGATCGTTTTTTTTTTTTTTTTTTTTTTTTTTTGCATTTGCGATGGATCGATGCCTTTCTCGGTGGGAAGTACTTTCTCGGTAAATAGAATTATGTTCGGTTCTCTTCGAAACGATCAATTAAGCGGCTCCGATTAACATCCTGTCCGAAGGAATCGCAAGAGAAGGCGAAAGACTCTCTTTCTCTCTCAGAAAGGTTAACGAACGTCCCCCCGAGCCGCGCGTTCGTACATAATGCAGAAGAGCGTAAAAGAGAGAGCGCGTATGTACATGTAGACGCGACCGAATCGAGAGGAGAATAAGAGGAAGAGTCCGCGTGCACAGGACTCTCGCGGTTTACGGGGACCGCGGGTTGACGTAGAAGAATTTAGGAGCGACGGCGAGAGCAAAGGCCCGGTTCATGAGCGGCCAGATCCCTTTGAAGTCTAAAAACAATGGCATTGTCTCTTCAGTCTAGCGAAAGGCCGCGTCTCCCTCTTTTTCTCATCCTCTCCCTCCCACCCCACGAACACGCGGCGGTGTCGGTACTTCTTTTCAGATCCTTTCCCTGTATACGATAGGACGAAACGGCCGCGATTGGCGAAGGCAATCGAAACAATTTATATTGCTCATTTACATCGTCGGCTACTCTCTCTTTCCATCTTCATCCGATGCGTATATAGTTCGACTCACAATTTTAATCGAAGAAAAATTCTCTTCGACCTATCCGCGAGTTGTTTTCTGCATCGCAAGGTGTTTTTCGAAGTATGCAAACGATCAATAAACTTATCGTCTTCATTTTACATTCCGCCGTGATTCCACACAAAACTATATAGCGCGAGTTTGCGCACAGATGCGCAAATAATGAATTCTTCTATATAAACGAAAAAAGAACCAACAACTTACTACCGTTCGTTTTTAAACGGTAATGCATGTCTTCATCTTATAACCGCGTCGAATAACAAGTGTCATTAACTACCCGAATTCCGGAGATTGCGTCTGCGCGCGGTGTCTTTTTTCTCGGGTATGTTCTCGAGGATGCAGAAGGTATATAGCCCGTCGTAGCCAAAGGGCCACGCGATCTGTAAGGGCAATTGGACCAATTTACATTTTTTCATTTACATGGCCGGTACCGCGAAACGGTTTCGAGAGAGACAAGATCGCGCCGATTTCTGCCGCTGGCAGGACGAGATGGGTGCGTGGATGCTGACAAACGACGCGTCCTACCCGATTGCGCAGGCAGCAGAGGGTCCTCGATCGTTATTTCGGCGCGCAGCTTCCAGGAGCGGGGAATTGGTGTTGTCCGTCCGTCCGTCGCGGCGACCGGATCGAGACTATTAGGCCCGCAAAAGAGCGTTCTCCTTTTGTCACGGTTGGAATTTATTCGTTTCGATTCGCCGGAATCTCTTCTCGTCAAAAAAGAAACCGACCTGTCGCGTAGTCTCAGACAGGGGACGCCCTTTCTCTCTTCCTCTCGCAAACAATTTTAAATTCCCGATGCATTCGTCTCGTGAACTGGACACTTCTGCACACTCGACATCACCCGTTAATCTCGTAGACGTACTGTGTGTGTGTCCGGCCGGCGATATTCCGGAGAGACCGGATGAAAAAATCGCAATCACTTGGTAATATAATATCGCACTTGCAAAACTCCGCACATGTACAGGTGTGGTAAAGGAAGCGCTTGAAAAATCTTATTATCGCGAAACGTGAGTCCGCGACTCTGAATCCGCTGAGATCATTACGTTTTATAGCAGAAGGGTAAGAGAGAGAGAGAGAAAAAAAGAGTTTGCAAAACATGCCGAGCATTAAGAAAAAAGAAAAAAAAAAAGAAAATCGCGGCGCACGAATATGCACCGCGCTCGCGATCCAATTAAGAAAGCGCGACTCGAGTGCGCATCGCGGCGGTGCCTTCGTTTTGCCTCTTAAGGAGCTGACCGCAATTAATGAGCGCTCCGAACGGAAATCGAATTGAGAAATTCCGGCGGCGCGCTCCTCGCTGTGTCCCTTTCGCCGAGGGGACACACTCGGAACAGGCCCGCGGAGAGATCGGCCGGTACATACGTACGGTAGCACGAAAACATTTATCGAGCGACACCGCCGTGCCGTCCCTCTTCACCCCCGCCTCCCTCCTTTATTGATCGTCGCAATTAACGGAGTGCGTCTCATTAATTGTGCCGCCGGACCTTAATTAGGAATCATCAATTCGCTAAGTCCGGGCGCTTTTAACGTGTGGTAGCCCGGCATATATGTATGATTAACGCCGAGTAACGTCGTTCAAAACTCCGGGGATTGGACTCGCGTAAATAAAGAGTCGTGTAAATGAAAAAAAGAGTCCGCGTGTAGTCCGCGAACTAACATGGAAGGAACACTTAAACGAGGTAAATCGTATTGGTTTTTTTCTTTTTAAGAGCAGTTTCTGCAGTTAAAACTGCATCGCCTCAATCTCATGTATTCACGAGTGGATATTTGTAAATACACATCTGAATTAAAATGTTTAAACAAAATTGAGAGAGTTTATGTATGCAAAACGCGCGTGTAATTTCTTGTAACAATTAACAATATGTCATTCGATGGTGTAGTTTTTCGAAAATAATTTGAGACAAAATTATAAATTTATGAAGAGAGATAGAAAGAGAGAGAGAGAGAGATAGATAGATAGAGAGAGAGAGATTGGTTAAACTCGGATATTTAATTAATTCCAATCACAGTGCATTATGATACGGCAATAACCAACAAGGCAACGTGCAAGGTTTTCTGATCGAGCTCTTCCTTTTTATCTGAGGATTTGCCCATCCTTGCGGCTTTCGTGACTCGAGAATCGGCACGAGATAGCCGGCCCCCGTGAGCGCGATCGTGCGCGCCGCGTGAGTCCGTGCGTGTGATTTCTCCAGAAGAGATCCCTCTGCGCTCTGTCTGCGCGTTTTCATTTTCTTCGCGATTTATAGGCAACCGGGAGTATTTATAGGACCGTATTAATCGTTATCGCGTCTGCGCGTCCGTTTAATAAAGTTACGGCGCTCGAAACCCGATTCATTTCGATGCGTGTCGGCAGTTACGATGGTGTGCGATATAAAATAATATTATTAAGTAGGTATAAGTTAGTAGAAAAAGCAGAGGGGAGAGAAAAGATTAGACAACCAGACTCCATGGGAAAGACAAAGAATATCTTTTTTGAGTAATGGCGTCTGGCTATAGACTGACTCACGCTACTGTTCTCCCCACTTTATTTAAAGTCTTTATTTAAAGATGTGCTCTTTTTTTTTTTTATTGTGTCGAACAGTTACGTACTCGAAATTGATCTCGAATTTTATCTTATTCTCCGATGGGCGATCAACATTGCACACTTTTTGAAATAAAAGTTTTATTTTACATAAATTTTCGAAATTATAGGATGCAAGAAACACGCGCAGACACATTCTCTGTTGAATTGAGAAATTTGCGCAGTTAACGCGAAAACCCTTTTTTTTTTTTTTATACGAGCATGACATTCATCAGTGCTCAACACACGTGGAATGTAAAGTAATAACATACATGTAAAGCAATAACAATACTTGCGTGCAACGATAAAAATGTCAGGCACACGCTGGCAATCGTGCGCGGCGGTTAAGAGGCTGACGGGAAAAATCGCGGATGATGTAATGGGCAGTTCCATGGTAATTGGCCGCAATTACGCGCGCGTATAGAGCGCGAAAGTTTCCTTCCGATCAAAGTAGCCGGTCGGTTATTGCTTTGGATGCTTTGGGGTCGTTCGGGTCAACGGCCAAGGCGATTCGGCTTTTTTAACTAATTATTTCGGACCATTAGAAAAATACGCTCGCATAGTCGTTTCCGCGCCGCGAGTTAATTTCGAAGTTAATACAGTAACGTTACTCTCAATTTTCTATTTCTTTTTTTGTTTTTTGTTTTTTTATTTATTATATACGAACGTCACGACTTCCATGAAGCAACACCCTAATTACGGGATCGACGCCGCATTCCGAGTCGCGGTCGGAAACCCGCGGGAAAAGCAATGGCGAAGAAGTGTCTTAACGAGTGTATATCTTGGAGCGCGCGCGGGCCGCGGAGAGCCACATAATGAATCAATCTTAACGCTTGTAACGCACACAACGCGCGCAACGCACGCCGACCAAGCCGAAACAGTCTTGATGAGATAATGGGCACTTCGATTGTAATTGGCCACATTCACGCGAGTATCACGAAGTTTTTCAGCCTGCACGAGCCGCTACCGCTGATGGTCTCAAAGCCGAGGAGGGTCGTAGTTCAAAGGTTTATGATGGAGGTCGTCCATCCATATTTAAGCCGCTCACTTTCACACACACACACACACACACACACACAAACAATGGATGCAAAAGCGAGTAAATCACGCAGTTATCATCGTGAAAACATACCGTGTCGGAATCGGACACGAATGTAAAGATCGCGAAATTGCTTGCGCGCTGTTCGTTGCAGATCACAAATGATAGAAAAACGCGTTAAAAATATGATTAATTAGTTCCGCGATGTTTCGAATAAGTTGTTTGACACGTTTATTTGTTATATTTCTAAAATAATACACTCGCGGATAGACACACTTTTTTCCGGCTATTTTCTTCTACCCGCTCATCTCATCTCGGGCATTATGAAAGTTAAATTAGACATTGAGATTTATGTAGAAACATTCACGTACAAGGTGACACACGAAAATGTCTCGCACAAAGGAAACGCACGTAAAAAAAGGCGTAAAAAAAAAAAAAAAAAAAAAAAGTCTGTATTTCTGCCTGATCGCTCTCCGCGAGTGCGTTGGCTTTTATACTGTGCTCATACGTATGCTCGCGCACGTGTATAACTCGCATTGTGCGGCTGCCGCGTCGGCTGACATTTGAAACAGGAAAAAGAAGGTGAAAAAGAGAAAGACGAGGCGAGATAAAGAAAAAGAGAGAATGAAGAAAGAGAGGGGAAGAGAAAAAGAGAGAGAGAGAGAGA
>QVNW01003296.1:0-16620 GCA_014825475.1 Pseudomyrmex flavicornis
CAAAAAAAACGTCAGTAAATTATTTTCCAGAAGAGTTTTGTGCGCGACGTTTTATTTTCATTTAAAATTGTTTTTTTCTTTTTTTTTTCAAGTTTTTATTACAAGATCAATCTCCGAGGCGTTTAGCTGTCGCGCGAACATGCATCAGACAGTTATGGACTAGTTCGAGGCGCGTCGCAGCATCGCGACGTAATATTGAACGTGCTCGAAAAGTTCGACGCGGCAGCAGTTTTCGTGAACTTTTGAATCGTGTACGATCGACGATAACGATAAGGCAGCAACCGGCAGCGTACGTACGTAGTAGTGTAGGGATATGATTTATTCCGCGATTGCTCGTAAATCGAGCGAGCGGTACACGCTCTCTCGCGCGAGTATTCTCCCGCCGATTTCTCCCGCTTCCCGCGACGTGTTGCCATGATTTTTCGTGCGAACCGACACGTGGCCGCAATTTATTTTGTTTTCATTTGTTTTTACGCGGTTGTACGAAAAAGAAATAATTGTTCAACAGCAAAGAGAGATGATATTTTTTTTAACATTCACATTATTTGCTCGAAATCTCGCGCATTAGCAGCACGAAGGAATATAAAGCAATTATTTCTCGAATTTCTTGTTCTCGATTGTTTCGACGTGAGTTGCAGTCTCTCCGCGGATCGACTCGTCACATGTCCGCATTCACAGCAACGCGAAGGATAGTGAATGTGATGAACGTTAGTCGGTGTTACGGGCGTGGAAGTCTGCTCCGCGTCGATAGCGCAATCTTTGGCCGACTCGCGCGGCTTCTGGAAATCGGTGCCAAGGCTCGCATAAATTCCCAAGATGGAGAGGCACTCGAAGAAGCTCGGAATTCCCCACCAGGCGTTCTGCCTGCGCGCCAGCCTGCCAGCCTGCCTGTCTTTTCTTCCCTCATCGGGTTTTCGCGAGATTCGTTTTGCGGATAGAGATCTCGTTCGGCAGGCTTTTATCCGGTCGAATCGCGAAAGCCGGGCGTTTTATTCAGTGCCGGGCTCGCACAAAACAGGGAGCGTTCTTTCTTTTCCTTTACCCGCACTTCTCTTCCTCTCTGTACTTAACCCGTCAAAGACGCGACATTTCCCGAGAATTTTTCAGTGAATTTGGGTTATTCCGCTCCATGAGACGTTGGGAATTTTTTCGGTGCCTTTTTATCGATATAAAAATCAATAATTCGCTTGTTAAATTAGCAGTTTATTTGCAATCTCTGTTTTCTTATTTATAACAGAAAATAAAAGAATTCCGCGAAGAACAAACAGAAGCTTCAGGAATGTTGAAAATTTGTTTTTGGATCGAGAAAGTAATCGCATTAATATTAATGAGAGAGGAAGTGTTTCTCTTCCGACTGTAAGTTTCGTGGAAAGAAAGCATGAAAAGAAGAAGAAAAAAAAAAATCTTGGCATCGCGTACCGGCTCTGACGGAAACAGTTTTCCCATCGCGACAATTTACTTCCCCCGCGAAGATAATAAAACCGGTCTGTTAATATCGAGAACGATCGGAAATTGCTCGTAAAATTTGGCGTGTTAGCATCGTGCGCTCGACGATGAAAGTATTATGAAAATTGCCAGCTTATTTTGCGCTGTATATTCGGTTACACGATGAGTCGGTGTAAAAATCGACACAGACGATTAAGTGTAACGGCGCTTCCACTGGAAGTCTGGTGTGTACAGAAGAGAAAGGGGGAGAGGAAAGGGGAAAAAGAGCCCAGATCGATTAATCCGATTTGTAATATCGGATATTCTATTATAAATTGATGCAAATCTCTCGCAGCGCAGCTGCAATTTCGTCGACTGTCGACCGCAGCAGCAGTTGCGGACTTAAATTTTTGCCGATACGCGTGTATATCTTTTTCCCGATTTTATTTCCGAGATTTGTGTTTTAGCAAAAATCAAACTTTTTACGTACTAAACGTCATCAGTTTTCATCTTTTTTTTTTAATTGGAATGTTTATTTAGTCATTGAAAAAAAAATTATTTATCGAATTAACTGTTACATGCGTGATTTGATCAAATAATACCCGCATGTCTGTTTGTATTTATTAGTAAGCGGAACAGAAAATAATTGAGAAGATAACATATTCGGTGAGTTTTGTGAGTTTATTACTGTTTTGCTTTGTATAAAAAGTCATTTTGTTTTAAAAGTGATAATGGTTTTTGTTCAATTCAAGTTTTTTCACTCTGCGAATGTGTTACAATGAAACTAATTGAATGCGTTTGAACTGTCCAAAACACGTGGTCGGAACATCGTCTCCGAAAGTCGTTTTCAAAAGTTCATACATATTTCCGTCGCCGTCTTTTCAAGTTTAAAACAACATTTCACACACGCGCGCTGTTCTCTAATTAGTTCCACCTTGAAAATCGCTGGGGTGAAAAAACTTGAATTACAAAAATTACTATCACCCTCAAACAAAATGACTTTAAAGCAAAACCCACAACCGAATATGTTATTACAATATCTCGTCACTCTTTTCCCTCTTCGCTTACTAAATACGGAGAGACATGTGTAATCCGGATGTTATCTGATCAAACCATGTATGATTTCCGAATAACCGGTAATTCTAAAAACCGAGCTAAAATCAAAGACTCGCGACTTTCACACGCGAAGCTTAGGCAGAAAACGTACGTTCGTTATCGAAGCCTTTTTACCGTAACGTGTCTTGTATAAAAAACAAAATAAGTAAATAAATAAAACTTGATTCGTACTCGTCGAATCTGACGGATTGTTAACTCTTTCATTTGCACGCGTGTAATAATTACTCGGTTACGCGCGAGTGTCACGATTAATTATCGCCGAAAAAAAAAAGCTTGCTTTTCTCCGTGTTAAATTTACTGAGCTTTGGACTACAGTTCGCGAGGTTCTTCGCAGCCGCCGATAGTTCGCTCTATTAGCTTAATTACTCAAAGCTTTCGCTGTGCTTTGGAAATCAGTTATCGAAACGCCGAAGGGTATCTTAGAACACAAAGAGAAATTCCGATCGCTCGGACTTTACAATTCTCATTTAATCGGTTCGAAGAGAGAGAGAGAGAGAGAGAGAGAGAGAGAATGTAATTAAAATCAATTTGCATGCCTTTCCACGTGGCTTTAGTCGTCGTTCTTCCCTTTGTATGTCACGTCAGAAATATATTTCACTTTGAAACATATTTTTTACGTCGTTTTTATACTACAATTTTATCGGTCATTGTTGTTGGAGAAATGTTCTTCATTTTAATAATATAGGATGATCGCGCAAAAGCGGAGAGAAAAAAAAATGTATATCGCCAAAGGGATTTAAAGAGGGGAGTGAGGAGATTAAAATTACAAAGAGAAGCTTATATATAGTATAAGTTATGCATGTCAAATCTCAAGTACGTGTTAAGTAAAAACGTAAAATGCAGAAACAGTCGTTTCGAGACAAAGTCGTGATTCTCTTCATAATAAAATTGCTTTTGACCGAAGGAGTTAGGCAGAGGGAGATATCCTCTATCTCGTTGATCTCGCCAAGGAGATATTACATATGTTTCACAAGCAGACGAGAGAGAGAGAGAGAGAGAAAAAGAGATTTTTTTCTCGTTTTGCCGTTCGTCTATCGAGCGACCTGAAGCGCTCTCTTCGTGACTCGACGAGGTAATTTCGAGCCCACCGTCGCGCGCTCTTTAATCCGTTATATTACGAGATCTCGAAGGTGTGCAATTAGCTTTGTCGCCAGGTTCCCATGAGTCGGATTCGAGTGACTCTTTACTGCGCGATCTCCGAGACTTTCCTCCGCGAGACTACTACTGCTGCTGTACACGTCGACTTGCATTATTGGCAAGTCTCTTCGCTTCCTTTTCCTCTAATTTTGCCGGTTATATATCTGGTTCCGTCTTATATATTTTCTCTCTCACTCTTCTATCCCAGTCTTCTTGTCGTTTCTCGCGCGTAACATACCTTTCACGTTTATTGTTAACCTTACAGCTTCGCTACACGCGCGAAAACGACAGATGTGAGAAACAATGACGTCGCTGCAGGAAGCGCGCGTCAAACAGTTTCGCGCGAGGCGCGACGCAACGGCACACTTTGCGTTCTCGTTTATACTTTAACGTTCTCATTTATGGAAATGAAAAACAAGATTGTAAAACGCACTTATCGCGATTCAATTTTAAGAACAATGTTAATACAACAAAATTTAACTCTCCGAAACAAAAAAGACTTTTGAAAAGAATTGAGGAATTAGTTTACAGAAAAAATCTGTAATTGAAATTTTCACGTAAAATCGCGCACCCGGTGTCTCTCACGCGAAGAAGAAGCGTTCGCGAAAGCACACATTCGTAAGATAATTTCCGCAGAAACGTCGGCGAATTTTCAGCAAGTCGTTTGGATGTGGTTTACGATCGCGTTCGCGGCGCGTTCCGCTCGGAGCAATGGTGGCCAAGTTAAATTGAACCGCTTGACGGTGGGGAAATCTAAACCGGAGCGCCGACAGTAGGTCTGCGCCTGTCGCGCCGCGACGTGTAGGTAGTTGCTGCCGTAGTTCGGAGAGAGAAACTTCGATAATGTGTATCTTCACACACTCTCTCTCTCTCTTAGGCGCGGGTACATGTCGCCAACTGACGTAACTGTCTCCTCGCCGGCAATCAAGATCCGCGCGAGGATCGTTACCTCGCGTGTGTATCTGATCGCGACAGAACGACGAACTGCTATCGAGGAACGGAGAAAACAACGGAGAAAAGACGAGAGAGAGAGTGAGAGAGACAGAGACTGTAAGCCAGATTTGACGGAGTTAGACGTCATATCCGGACCGCGAAACGTGCAGACTTTACGACAATCGCACTTGTAGGACTATCTCGCGCGACACTTGTACTGCGGGTTTTTTTTTTCGAGAGAGAGATTTTGTGTGGAAAGCCGCCGCGACGTACAAATCCATGGATTGAGCGATTGTACTGTTGAATTAACCTTTTCACGACGAGCAATTTTCATGCAAATTCAGCTATTCTCCGGTTTTGCATTTCGATCGGTTATATATGCGTATTTTGTTTTTTTTTTTAGACACTCTCGGCGGTTTCGAAAAATTGCGGTAACGAAAGAGAAGCTTTTCGCGGTGCAACGCAACCTTGTAACATCAGATCCAGTTAATTTATCACAGTTGTTTTCGCTCATCATTGTTTATTACCTACCGTAATTTTTATGTCGTCTCTTAATTAACTTTTATTCATCGAAAATTCATTCATTTTCCGTCTTGAATCTAAATTTAAATGTTTCTTACTTCAATTTTATTTTTAATTTTTTCTTAAAAGAATGAAACTTGTCAACAACAACAAATGTAACACTACTGTCGCTATCTGTGTTTTCGGAACTTATTCGTGTACGACACAAGCGGCTCCTTGCCGCGTAGCCGCGCGGCGCCGCGGGATCATTGCGAAATTCCTCGATGTCTATCCGTAATTCTCTTACGGACGGCAGTCGCGAACAAGCGAAGAATATGGATGAAAGCAGTTTGACCTGATTCCGAAGTTTCGCGAGAAAGACCCCGGGTCTTTCAACTTCCGTTTTTGATGAATAACTCGATCTCGCGCGACACTAATTCAAGAGCTAATGGAGCACGTGAGCGTAAAGCTGAAGGACACAAACTACTTTGATTGAACGGTATAGATATCGGAGAGAGAAAGAGAGAGATATGGAAACGCCCAGTTAGTAATAATTGAGACAGAGGAGCAGAGCTCCGTAATCTTCGCGTAATAATCTGATATTCGCCGCGCACATGTAACGACGATAAAGTGCGCTAATCTCTCTCTCTCTCTCTCGTTCGTTTTCTTCCGTTCTAGTTTTATCTCGATTTTTCATCTTGTTCTTTTGTTGCCAACGGGAACGCGGAAAAGAAAAGATTCGAGATATCTTGAAAGAATACGCGCTCGTCCGCGCTCGTTATCAGAGTGAGACATTTAATTACATTGTACTCTTCTCCCCCTCCCCCCCGCGTGGTTCTATAAACGGAGAGAGACATTCCGGAATGACGACGTCTTTTAACATTTGAAGCGTTAAGAAATCCCGACGTTATATTCTTTCCAAAGTTTAACTCGTCTCGTTTTTTTTTTTTTGTTTTTTTTCACACACTTTGTGTTAGATAGATCTTACCGACCAAAAACCGCGCGAACTCGTTTCTCGACGGGACGATATAAGACGATATAAATCAAAACAATCTTTGATATCGCGTTGCTGTCGTAACGAAATCCACCGCGGCTTCTCCTTCTTCCTCTCCTCCTCCTCCTCTTCCTCTTCTTGTCGGAACTTCTCACGGATAAAACGATCGCGGCCAATCGCATCGTATACGTCGAACTGTTTCAACATTCTCACGTACCTCGCAAGCATAGACCTCTCGCCGGAGTTTCTCACGTCCGGTCTTTTCAATCAGCGAAACGTGCGGGAACTAAAAATCCGAGCTCCGCCCGTCGTTATCTGTTTTCGCGCTCGTGGATGTGGTTTAAATCCGCGCGATGCGATTCTTCTTTTCCTTCTTACTCTTATCGCGCTTATTATATTCGCGCGAACTTGCACACGATGGGATTCGAGGCGGGTGTAAACTCACGAAATTCGAGGCGAAAGCAATATCGTTAATAGCGGGGAAACTCGAACTGGTTGTACGTTTTGCGAAACGATAGACATCGAATTGAAGCAGAAACGAGGTCGCGAACTCTCGGTGTTTCGTACCATCCGGGGACTCGACGCCACGGTCGAAGAGACGACGACGACGACGCTCTCTTCGTCATTTCGTCGTGGGAAACGAGCGTCTTGACAGGAAAGGGCGGCAGCGGTGGCGGCGGCAACGCGAAACTTGTTCCGGATTTAGATTCGAGGACTGTGCGATCGGCTTTTAGAAATATATGTCGAAGCTTGTTCGCGCACTGTCTCTCTGTTCCTCTTTTTCGTTGTACATTGCACACACATACACACATACACACACATACATACAGAGACACAAGAGAGATGCAAGAGCAGGCGCACGATAAAGGAAAACTTATCGATCGCCACGTGGCGGAAGCTCTTTAACTACTTGGCCCTGTTCGAACTCTTCGTCCTTTTCCGCTCCTATTTCCGCCTCATTATTCTCTTTTTTTTTTCTCTTCTGCTCCGGCGGCGAGAGTAACGGGAGAAAACTTCCGAGATTGGAGCTTTTATTCATTTTACGTCAATATCTCTCCTCCTCCTCTCTTCGGTGACTCTTACGGCTAGACGTGCCTCTCCCCGCAACCTCTTTATTTAGGTATTTTCCGGCCGGATTGCTTGCATCGTCAATTGCGCACGCCAGATCGGATCGTGCTCGGTCGCCCGCTCGTTCGCTCGCTCGCCCGCCCGCCCTCGTTTATTCACGATTCATTAGTCATACTACATCCGCGAATGCATTGTATGACGCTCGTTTCCTCGTACCAATTTACCAAGCAGCTATAAATCTCTCCTGATGTACGGAATTGTATCCCGCCGCTGGTTTAGCGTGAATATTTCGTTCGCGGTAATTAGCGCGATAACAAGAGATATATACCTGTACCGTTGACGTACTTCGCTTCTCGGCCGAAAACTGTCGGGGAAAGAAAAAATTAATCCCGGTTCGGGGTTTTCAAAACCAATACGCGCAATCAAAAATTGTTTTTTTTTTTCCGCTCGTCTTAAACTTCAATCTCGGAACACATATTTGTCGCAATTTTCTTTTCCGTTCTTGGTGCAACATCCGTTCGCGCTATCTCCACGTTGTGAATATTCGCGTCACGTTTTATATCCCGACGCGTTCAAATAGATGCGTACGTGTGTTGGATAATTTCGCGACGAAGGATATGCGTCGTGATGGGGGACGAGGAGGGGGAGGGAGATGAGGGGACAGGAGAGAAGAAACGGGAGTAAAGGGAAGGAAACGTACGGTTGCTTCTCTCGCTGTATATGCAAAAAGATGAATGTCGGGCAGTCATCGTCGTCGGGTGTGTCCCTCGTTCGTCTCGAATTACTTCATTCCGCCTGTGAGCTATACGTGATCCGTGAGAAACGGAAGAGAACTGCGGGGAGGTGAGGAGAGAAATCGATAGTATATTACATATTTTTCCTACGTTTCTCTGGTATTTTTCCTCAACAATTCTTCGTAGAGTTGCGAGAGAGGAGAGAAAGAGAGAGAACGTCAAGCGAGCCCTGAATTGCTGCGGTTGTTCTTTTGTTCTTATGTAAATACGAATGGTTGGTTCTCTCCGCCCGGGCTGAAGGAACAATATTGAGCCGTGTTCGTATCACGTGCGCCGACTTCATTTTTCGTGGAATACCGTAGTCGGCATTTGTTTTTGTTTTTTTTTTTTTGCATATCTCTCTTACAATAGTTTTGCGTCGCGAATATTCAAGCTTGTTATACTCGCGAAGTGAAGACTCGGACAGGATTACTGTGTGTGTGTGTGTATTCTTGAAGAAGTTTGGAATATTTTTCGTACATATATACACAGGATGTTCGCGTCATTACTAGCCAGCGTTTTTCTCGTAAGTATATAATTTTTGTTTTTCTGAAAACAAAAGATTCTCTTGCGTTCTCTTTGAAGGAGAATCCGTCAATGCAAAAAGTTGCTTCTGCGTGTGATTTCAAAAAATATCGATTTATTCCTGATCTCGTACGATCTCGAAGGTACACGACATTGTTGAATTTGTCTTGACATACGCTTTCATGATGCGAAAAGATATGTGACATTTTATTTGAACAACTTGAGGTCAGGCTTCATTTCTCGAAAATTATTGCAAATATAAAGAATTGACATAGTATTGTGTTGGCTGTAAAAAAAAAGAAAAAAACAGCAAAACTTTTCTCTCTTTTTTCAATATACTCATTTACGAGAAAAATGTCTGCTTGTAATAACGCGAACACCCTGTATACATAAATACACATTCTCTCTTTAATCTTTCTCTCTCTCCAAACGAAATATAAATATATATATATATAAATATATAAATAAATATATAAATACTTGAGAAACTATATGTGTGTATAAGCGCATAAGCACCAAAAAGGTTTTTCTGCGGAAAAAAAAATCTTTTTCCGCGCAGAAATCTTCTTAGAAAGTTCACTGCGCCGTCATTGCGAAAGGGCATCGCGAGTAAATACGATTCGGAAAGAAAAAGAGATAACACGCATACACACGCCGGCGTCGCGTGTTATCATCGGGCAGTAGTATATTGAGCAGCGTCTTGCGCGGTGATATTGTCTGTAACAACAGAATAGAAACGATTACGAGGAAAACTGTATATGTATGCGCAACTTTCTTGAGCGAAAGAATATCAAATGAAAGAACACACATTTGCGCCGGCTTCCGAGAGATGAGAGGACTATCTCTCTCTCTATCTCTCTCTTTCTCTCTCTTTTTCTCTCTCTCGCCGTTATACCGGAGAGTATACGGCGAGAGTATACTCGTCGAGAGACGAAAGCGTAAGAATTATATCCACGTACGCAGTTCGTCTCGCGAGTAGTTGGCGGAGTGGTAGTTCGGACTGACGAGAGAAGCGTGCGGAAACGCGAGACGCGGGTAGCCGGGAGAATTTTAATAGGCTTGTAATTACTAACGCTACTCAGCAAGTACCGTGAGTACCTACTGGGTCAAGGAAAACTTTGCGAACATCCCTTGCGAAGCGGCGCGCGGTGTTGCGCGCAGCGAATTTCACAATTTAAGTTTAGATTTAGTGGCATCTGGTGAAGAGAGAGAGAGAGAGAGAGAGCGAAGTTCTTGGGCGAGAAGCACCTACTGCAGATGCACATACAAATATAAAAATTAAGATTCTTATAAAGATCGGATTTTCTTCTTAATTTCCGGAACTCTGTTCAATTTTCCTGATTATTTTTTGCGAGGACGGTAAACGTTTATAATTCGTTTATCAGCGCGTGTTTTACAAAACTGATGATGTCATCGCTCGAAGACAGTCTTGTTGTACGTGTGACGATACAAAGATTTGGCAATTCTCTTTGTTTACCAGACTTGATTCCTCTCGTCTCGGAAAAAGTCTCTTCTCGTCTTCCCTCCCCGGCTAGAACAAACAATCGAGTTGAAGCGATGATCTCTCGCGGAAGGAGGATCGAACTTTCCGGTCCCGCGCAATTTTCGGAAGTAGACCGGCGGGAGAGCCGTGCTCCGCATGACTGCGCGTCTGTTCCCTCGCGCGGAATAGGCACGCGAAAGTCCACGGAAGCGAGTAACGCGTACCTTTAATTTCGCAAAATCTCGGTGAGAGATGGAAGTTTCAACTCGCTAACAATGACGGTATTCGTTCTCGCGCGACGTAATTCCACAATTTGCGTAAGTTGCATGTTCCCGTCGGCTCTCTTTGGATTACCTACTGTCGTTTTTTCCGTTTGAATTCATGAAACTCTCTCGCTGCTTTGAAATAAAAAGAGAGAGAAAGAGAAAGAAAGAAAGACAGTGTTTTCTAATTTTGTACATTGTTACGCGGCGTCTAGTAAAAACCAAAATATCTCAAAGTCGAACGGAAATAAACTGGAGCGTGAAATTGCTCGAATTAAAACTTCGCATCTCTCACATTTCACGGGATCTTGTGCGCGCGCGCGCGCGCGCCAAAAGTTTTTCCCAAGAATTTCGCGGTAATTCATCAGAACCCTGTTAACAAATGAGGTGGAAATAATTAGCTCGGAAAGCGTAGCCTGGCGGATGCCGCGCGCAACTTGTTGCGATTAGTTTAGCGTGAAACGAGCGACTTCAAGCGACTTGTCATTGTGAGCGAGAAGGGGGATTTTTTTTCTTCATCGCGCGAGGATGAACCGCGTGGCGCTCTCGGGGAAATTACTTGTGCGAGCTGTTGAGAACTCGCACACACAGTATTTCTGATAAACTGACTTAATTCTTTAAATATGCTCTCAAATTGTTCCCTCGAGACGTGTCGAGGGAAAAGCGCGAAATCTCTTCGCGGCGAAAAAAAAAAAAAAAAAATGAAAAAACACGAGTTGGGGATTGTTGGCTCTTCCGTTCCAGAGTTCTCGTGGCTTTCGTTTTACATCGGACTCTCAAGATGAAAAGACACTTCTTTCTTATATCGCGGACTTTCACGAGGAGATCAGCAACAAATTAACAAAAACGGTATTAAATTCTTATGGTACGCGACTCAATGGCGCAACTCAGTGGCGGCGTCATTTTAACAAACGTGTTCGCCGCCCAACAAGAAACGCGCGGACTTTTCCCGACGTCGGTCACCCAATTACCGAACGTACGCGTATAAAAGCGGTCGCGCTCTGAGGTTTCCGCGAGCACATACAGTTTTCTCTCGCGAAAACACTGGATGCTTGTTCGAACAAACGCTATGCTGTCCGCTCGGTTAATTACTTTTGCTTCACTCGCTTGTTCCGCGGCGACGCTGGCTCGTACCTTCGAGCTCCATCGGTCGCGTCTCTCGCTAACCTCGTCGTCTTCCTTTTTCAGCGGCGTTCATCCGTTACCAATTAGGATAATTGTCCGTTCGCGCGCTCCGCGCGCGTCGTGTCACCCCCGCGACGCATCTCTCGGTGGTTTGCGAGCGTGCTCGACGAGCCCGAAAATCACGGTCGTTGGAATCATCGATCGACCCTTCCTCCCGCGCTTTGCAAACCTCCGAGAGCGCTTCGCGTTTCCTCTCGGTAAATGGATTAGGAAAACTTGGTCGGTTTGCGCGCGCGACGATCGCGGGGAGACGAAGCTTCGCGACGACGACGACGACGACGACGACGACGACGGGGCAGATGGAACGAAATGGTGTTAGCAAAGTGCAAAGTGCAAACATCACTTCGGACGAGAATTAAGGAGGATGAGCCGATCTTTTTGGAAATTCCTACGAACGGGATTAGCGGAGATGATCCGCGCGTATTTGAGAGGAAAGAGATATAGGACAAATAAACAGGAGGGTGGGGTTGTCAATTATCAAATCTTGAAAAAATATTGAGAAGTTAAACGTAAGACGTTAACGTTCGTAAAGAGAGAAATAAAAAAACCAAATATTTTATGAAAAAGTTCGACAATTATTGGAGAGACTTTCGAGATCTTTTCACAACTAAATCGAAAAGATTTATATAATATTATTGTTAACGATTTTTCGCGTTATTTAAAAACAAGTTTTCTTAGCTCCAGAATAATATTAATTTAAACGTTTTAAAGAGCATATCCAATTTCGCGACGATATCTCGCAGAGACGAAATACGAGATCATTCGAAATATGTTGTAATTAATGCAAGCTGCGTTACACGCAAATTCCCTCCCGCGAGAACTTCCAACATTCAAAGAGTTTTCTCCCGGTTTCGCGCTCCGGGTCAGATAGAGAGAGGGAGGAATGCGCGCTCGCCCCGGCTCGCTCGACCGCGTTATTATCGCGATAAGCGTCGATATTTTTCCAGCAGCGACGGTCGCGGACGTCGGTGCCCGTTGCGGCGTGTCCGCCGACACTCCCGTGTGCTGCAACTGCCGAAGTTGCGCCGTTGCCGCCGGCGGGCTTCGTTAAATTTTCGCGGCCGAGCCCGTACGTTACCGTTCCATTCGAAAGTCGTTCGTTGCGCTCCGTTCCGAAAGCGAATGAGGTACTAAAAGAGGATTTAATCTCCCCGATCTCGCGTCGGTTTGCGCGTCCATCCGTTTCTCAATGTTCCCGCTGAATTTTACGAGCTTTTGCCCCATTCTCCCTTTGTCTCTCTCTCTTTTTTTGTTCATATCTCTCTTGCTCTCTTGTTTTCGCTTTTCCCCGGTGACGATGATAATCGCAATAGAAATGTTCCAACGACCGCGGCAAACCGCCGAGTGTTTAGAATTGTCCGCTCGCGAAAACAACGACCAAGCGCGCGCGCGCGTCAGAGCCGAGTTTTCCCAAATACATTATTATTGCGCAGTACTATATTACACGCGAGTGAGAGAGAGAGAGAGAGAGAGAGAGAGCCGGTTTGTTGAGAACACGAAGCCGGTACGTCGTCGAACAAATATTTGATCAGCGAGCGATTGTTCGACCGCGCGTTGTTTGCTTTATGCTTTATGATCTCTTTTATTTTTTTTTTGTTGTAATTCACGTACGCAGTTCCCCATTGTGTTACATTACACGTGCGCCGAAGCATTTCCGCGCTCGTCGAGTTGAAAAAAAATTGACAGAAACGTCAACAACTAAACATAAACCAGGGGGAGGGGGAGGGAGTATTGCAAAAACCGCGTCGCGCGGTTTTATCTCTCCGCGAGATTACGGTTGTTTCAGTAAATATCGAATGACGAAATGCGATCGTAATTGAATTTGTCGCATGGATCAACGTTTTAATTCCTGTTTTTCGTCAAAATAAAAAAAAAGACAAATTAAATATTTTAACACACAAAAAGCAGTTTTACAATCTATATTAATAAAGATGGATTTTTTATATAAATAAGACGGTCAGGTGTTTCTCGAGAGAAACGAGTGTGAAAAAACTGCGTTCTTCGAAAGTTCGTGATGATCGAACCGTTCACCTGTTCGGAATTGTTCGAATTCCCTAGGGCGTTCTGCTCGATTGTCCTGGGCTTCGCCCCATTCCTTTTATTATGACGCGACCGATGCCTTCTATTCGGTGTTAAGAGACGATCCCGATCCCTTTAGCTCGATGGTTTCTCTCTAATGATCCCGATTGGATGAGAATGACTGGCAGTTAAAGTGCCATCGTCTAGTTTTATGGCGGATCGCTGGCACGGTCTCCGATTAGGATACCGACGGGCAATGTTAGAGCAATTTCGGGACTCTCTTTTGTAACGATATAAACTTCCGTCGTTTCTCGAGCGTGTGATCATTATTCATGTCATTCAACACTCTGACAAATTCATTTACCTAAACTTGCTTGCAACGTGCTCGCGAGCTTGTATTTCCGGGCCAACTAGCTCTCGAGCGCGCGCGTTTATAGATAAAATATTGTATTAAATATTATTATTATTTTCGCGTGTATAGACACGAATATACAGACTGTTGTTGTGCTTTTGATTTGTAAACAGCAAAATTAAGGGGAACACCGAGAGGAAGTAACTCGAAACGAGAATCCGCGCGCCGAATAAAATAAGAAAATATTTTATACAAATATTTTTTCACGATGAAGACATTTTCGTATAAAATATTCTGCGAATCCCTTTACAGGGGAAGGGCGAGCAAATTTGCACAACCGACTTTTGTGCTTCGAAAGCGCGAGTCGAGATGCAGCAAAGCGTACTCTCTGCTGCTTCCGCTAAACATCTGTAGCGACCGTTTGCTCGAGAGAAACGACGATGCTCGGCGCGCAAGCAAGACTCCTTGAATTGGGCGAGATCGTTGAATGAATGGCAGAAGAATGAATAATTCGCGTAGTAAGAACATCAGAGGAGATATATATATATATCACAGTTCACGTTATGTATAATGCGTTGATTTTTCGAAGAGGTGTAACTTCTTCCTCTCTCGAGAAAACTGAAGAATTTGAAACACAAAATGCTGAAATGATAATTTGAGAGAGAGAAAGAGAGAGAGAAAGAGAGAGAAACATTAGCTCTCTACGATGTAACCATGTGTATTTTTATTAAAATAAACAATATTTTATATAATATATTTATAAATATGACATATATAACATGTAAAATATTTATAAAAAATTTATATATTATATACATTTTTAATAATAATAATAATAATACGAGTTTAATTTAATAATAATAGTGTAATAACAGTATTTTTATTAATAATTTAGTGTTTATTATTAATAATTATTATTAATAATGTTTATTAATAATAATATATATTTTTATTAATAATAATATTAATTATATTTTTATTAATAATAATGAAAGTTGTGCGCACCAAAATAAATATTTTTTGCAAATATTTTTTTTTAAATTCTAATAAGAGCAAAGATACTAGAACTTTGGTTTGTAAATGCTTTCGATTAAAAATAATTTTTATGTTTCAATCTTTGAATTCTGTCCAGAATTATATTCAAAACTTAATTGTACAATAATAAAGAATAATTAACTTTTTGTTCTTCTTGGAAAACTTCAAGTTTGGAGAAACACGATCGATCATTTATTGCGGAATCGGAACAGGTTGTGCGTTACATCTTTCGCTCATTGATGGGCGTGTTCCCGATCGAGAGAGTCGTTCGCGAATATTACACAAGCGAGAATCGCTTTCACTTGGCACACACGGTCGCTCATGCACACGAAGGTGGCCTCGTCGTCTATTTGTTGCCAGCAGCTCCTCCGTTTCCGTCGTCGTTCGTTTCTCTATCGAGGCGCGCAACACGCGGTCCTCGCGCACGCTCCAATTTGACGTTCTAATTTCACGTATAACCGCAAAGCCAGCCGCGGGGAGAGAACAGAAGCTTAAGGAACTTACGCCGTCGTCTTCGTCGTCATGCGAACGACGACGAGAAAGGGTCCTTGCGGAAGGGTCCGTACTTGAACGCAAAGCAGGACGAAATTTAAGCCCTAACCGCTCTTCATAACGTAGTTGTTTAGCATAACTTCTGTCGCAGTGTGCGGCAAAACGTTATTGCACGTAGCGGGAGAGATCCATAGTTTACAAGAAACACAATTTCGAATTTCTTGACTGAGAAAGTTTGCTAAGTCGAAAACAAATATTCGAATGTGAAAACATGTGTCGAAAACGTGTTGTTTTTAATATTTTTAAGATAAATACTAATAAGTTGTTAGGTAAGTTTGCAACCTGTGCAAACTAAGACGTGCGATGTTACATTTCGATTAATTAGCTCTTTCATCAATGACTTGGTGCTGAATTCGTAAAAAACCACTCTCGGTCATTTGTATTATAATTGCCTCATATGATCGTCCAAATATAGGCAAAAATTTAAATAGTCTAACTTACGTAACACATCCAATAAACTCGACATAGCTTTTATGTATTTCTCGGAGACTGACTTTCTCCGGCGAGTCTGCACACACACACACACACACACACGTCCCACGCTGTTGGCGAAACTTGCACAAAACGCTCGCGTATTTTTCTGGACTGGATTTAAGGATTACTCGTCGCGGTGTAATTACGCGGTTAACTCTTTGTGTTCCGCCCCGCGTTTCTCATAATTGAAGGATCCGACCGAGCAAGTTCCTCAAGATTGAGCTTTCCGTGTATTTACGGCGAGTTCGCCGTTTTTACGATCGCGCATGTGAATGTCGTTGCTCTTTTTTTTCTTCTTCCGTCGGAGTCTCCACCACGAATGTCCACCACCTGTTCCCCAACTTGTTTGCGGTCTATTCGCGGTTCGTTTCGACACACACAGCGGCGCCTCGTAAAAGTGTTTTACGTGCGGCCGACGGATCGACCTCCCCGTCTTTCGTCATTACGACCTCCTCGCACGACGGTTTCCGGTTCGCGTCCCCGGCGAGTAAATTCGCGTTTTGCGACCAGCGAAATTATTACCGCGGGCATATAAACGCGCGGACCCTTCCGATCTCTCTCGAGGGCACTTTGCGACCGAATGTTTCCCGAACAGCTAAATTATTGACCGAAACATTACCGCGGCGCGAAAACTCCCTATTGGGAGTTACACATTGCAATTAAGTTTTATTTCGTTCGGTATTATAGATGTAAGATTGTAAATATAATTAAATATAATAAAACTGCTCGTAAAATTGTCAATAACAGATAAAGGGATGATACAAACCAATACATAGAATGTATGA
>QVNW01003298.1:0-10557 GCA_014825475.1 Pseudomyrmex flavicornis
GCGTTCGTTTATGGCCAGAAGAAATCATCGAGAAAATCGCAAATTATAAATCACCAAGCCGGATTTGTGTTTCTCTTTTTCTCCTCTCCGCGAGTGGCTGCGAATAAATGTTTTTATCTTCTGGATTACTGGGCTCAGTGTCACGTTCCACGCCCGGGGATATACACTCGATCACACGCGTTCCCACACGTACGACATCTGCGCGGAAAATGAACGGCGATATAAATCCGACAGTGCGTCGCGAATAAGTATTGAAATAACAATGATAATCGAAATAATATAGCGATATAACAAAGATATTATTACAGAATTACCACACACAGTGTTTTATCGGAGCGCGGAGAACGAGAAGCCTCGATTAATTTATATCTGCTTCACCGCAGTAATATTCGATTTCCCATTATCTTTAGTATTTTTTTGCGTTATATTTCGCCGCTTTTATTCCCTTCGATATTCGTGCGTGGTAACATAGTTTTGTTTTAATTTTCCGATTGCGCGCGCGTGTGTTTCAATTTTTAATTTCTATATTTATAACATCGAGGCCGCCGCGCATATTGTTGGATCTTATGAAACAAGCATGAGAGCTTTTATTTCTGTGGAGCGCCGCTTCGAGATCTAAACCGTCGATTACACGTTGCATTTCGACGATGGCACTTCTCCCGTTGCGCGCAATGTTTCCAGATCTGAAACACTGATCGCGTATCACGTTGCCGCGCGGACTTTCCTCTTCCTTTTTTACCGCCAACCCGGGACGCCGCCGTTTGTAGATCCATCCGGTTGATCGCGCGCCTTTCCGAGTTTGCCGACTTGACGCACACAAAAAACGTAGCGATTTAATTTATTCATAATTTTGCCGCGGACAAGACCGGGCTATTGACTTCGTGCAACGCCGCCGCGCAATACAAACATTCGCCAGTAGGATGAATTACACTCTGTATTTTCTCTAGCCGGAATCTCTTGAATCTCTTGGAAAGAGGTCACTGTACAATTGTGTTGGGAGAGACTCGCGATTACACAAAACATTTTTAATATGTATGTGTGTTGAGATAGCAACGTTTAATAAAAGCTTCGACGTGAATTTCAACGACAATATTAAAATATTTAAGGAAGAAACATTTATGCCTCTCACACTCGCAATCGGTGAGAACTAAATCGAATTTAGGCATTTAGGCAAAAATTATTATTTTTTTAAAATAAACTCTTTCTTCTATTAAATAAAAATTAAAACTTAAAACTCTATTATTATATATACATATTAATTAAATTACATTGATTTTTTCTAGTGCTTTCATGAACGTAAGTTATATGTATTGTTATCAGAGTTATTCTAATGCATCATTTATGTCTGTGTGTGTGTGTGTAACTCGACTTTATTCGGCTAAGTTAGCGAGAAAATACTGCTTGTGTACATAGATACTATCACGTGTCCTCTTCTTCGAATTTGCATCCCCGATCGAGACCGCGTCGGCAAGTAGAAATTGCTCGTCTGTAGTCAGACGTCATCGCTTATTCTTACGAGAGTCTATCCCGCGCGCCAGCGCGTATCGATTCTGTATCGCGATGCCACGGCGTGCCACAATTCTCCATTACACTCAGACGGTCTAGTTATAATGGAGGAAGTTTGATTCCGCGCGTTACACGGAAGCACGCGCGCGCTGACCCCCCGAGAATACGCCCGAAATCGATCGATACCATTCGCCGAGCCTCGTAATATGCTGGCGATAGCGCGCATAATACATTTCCTTCTCTTTCGCGATCTCGTAACACACACAGATGATCGCGAGATTGCACGGGGCCTTGGCGGATGTTATTCGTTAACGGTGAGCACTGAGAGAAATTTGTTACAAAAAAGGAAAAACAGAATATCAGAGTAAATGAGAGAGAGTATGTACAACGTTTTATTGAGATCATCGGATTAGCGCTTCGAAATGTCCGCTGGTAAATCGGAAGTGCAAGACGGGAGAATGAATTTCGAGTGATTTCCGCGACGTAACGACGTCTAATCGACGTGGAGATTGGTCGGGAGAAGGACAAGGGTATTGTCTAAGAGCGAGGTCGATGGCATTAAAATGGATAGCGATAGATGGAAGGAGGAAGTTGTATGTGAGAGCCTGGCAGCTAGCAGCAATTCCGGGTTACATGCTTACAGAAGGACAGACCGCGGTCAATCGATACCCTGCTTTGTTCTTGAAGGGAGCAGTCGAGGAGGAAGGAATATCGATCGAGCGCTCGACAACGGCAAGACGCGCCGACGACGACGACGACGACAACGACGAGGTCTCTATCCTGAGCGAGCGAGCGTTCATCGAGGGCCTTTTTGGGCAGCAGCACGTAGAATGCGGACCCACCGCGCTATCGGCTCCCCGGGGGTCCCTTTTGGGCACCAACGGCGTACCGCCGTCGCCGTATCTGGTTACCTGGCCTCTCGGTCGAGAGAGAATGCGAAAAAGGAACGATTAAGAGAAAAAGAGAAAGAGAGAAGAAGAAGAGAAGAAGAAGAAGGAGAAGAAGAAGAAGAAGAGCAAGAGAAAGGAAGTGGAAAGCGGCAGAGTGAGGCCGCGGCGCGAACTAAATCTGTCCGCGAAACCGAGATCTTGTGCGAGCGTGTTTGCAGTGTCAAGATTTAACTTGATTATTCGGACGAGTTGAATAGAGCGGTTAACATGACGGCATTTATCGGTAAAAGCTTGCAGACTTTAGAGATTGCGATTATTTGATTAATTATATGCGCTTAAAAATATTTATTGATTTACTCAACTTACTTTTATATCTTAAAATTTTTAACGCAATTAATTTGAGACATCAATTTCTCCATAAGAATGTGGAGAAACGAATTAAATATTGATAAATTAATCTGAGTGAGGTATATGAAACAGTAACAACACAATTGTTGTTACTGTTTCATATACTGTGTGACAAAATGAATTGATCATTGTTGAAACTGATATAATCGAAAAAACAATATTACAATATTATTTTCAATTAACTCTTCTTTGATCAAAATCAAAATAAACTTTGATCAAATCAAGACAAAGTGGAACCAGCAACATAAAGTGGCATCGTTACAAGACAAGGATTTCTGCGCGATAAAAGGCGGAGAAAAAAAAATAAGGCTTTATTTCGAGGGGAATATATAGGATAACAAAGGGTGGTTGGTGAAGGGCGTGTTTGCGGGTCCCTGAGGAAGATTTCAGCGCGCGATAAGAAGTTTTTCATACGCCGACCGGCGGCGGTTGATAAGAAGAATAAGGGCAAAGTGCGGGAGAAGCTCGGCAGGAGATCTTTTCTCATCGTTGAAAACAGAGGGGAACGCAGTTATGCCGCAGAGGAGTTGGAGAACCGAGATGTGTTCTCCTTTAAGAATTTTAATATCATAAGAGCCGGGAAAGAGACACACTCATACACATACACATTGTGTATATAAAAAAAAAAAATTAGTATTTTGATGGATAAAACAAACTAACACGAAAAGTTTACTTTGATATATGTAATTTATTATTAAGATCTGTGAAATGAGACTCGCAATTATAGTAACCGATTTAATTTAATTTGTCTAGACGGAAAATATTTTTCTCGTCGTTATCCTGTGATGAAATAATAAAGAGAACAGGCCTAATCTCGGAAAAAGAAAAATATTCATTCACTTTTCTCTCTCTCCTTCTTTTGTATTTTCATTTCGCACTTTCTGTACAATCGGGAGTTTAGGATGCAAAGTGTCCCCGCTCCTCCTCCTTCACGTTTTCGTCCTGCGCCACCCGGAGACAAAGGGACGACGGAATGGAGGACAAGGTGGCCGGCGGCGCGATCGGCATGCGTCCCTCCGCTACCCTCCGGCGGCCTTCTATTTTTAAATCCCCGTCGCTCGCGAAACGCGCGGGTGGCCGCCGTGTTTTCCTAAGCCGGCGCAAAATTACACACTGCCCGCTTTCGGTCGTTCTTTGCTCCCTCTCTCGCCCTTCTTCCCTGTTCCTCTCTTTTCCACCGTCCACTTCTCTCGTTCGTTCGTCCTGGTCCACCGGCGCTGTTCGAAGACTCTCTTTTCACCTTTTTGGTCCTTCCCCGTCCGTCCTCTTCAGCCCCGGCTCGTTCCGTTTTTCGTTCCCCCGTGCGATCGGTGGCAAACGAGCGAAGAAGAAGCGAAGATGTGGGTGGTAAAGAAATTGCTTTTGAGAAAAAGAAAAAAGAGAAAGAGAAAGAAAGAGAGCAAGAGAATTATTATTACCGATCTATTGTCTTCCGAAATATTAACGCCATGTTAACAGTATCAAAAAAACTTTCTTAAAAATATAAGAACGTAATTTTTCCATTTCTGATGTGTTCGATTCAGCGCGCATAAGAATCGCAAACTTTTTATGCACAAAAGGGAAATATGAGGAGCGCTTTAATAGAGAGAACAATAAAGAAGACAGAGAAAGAAAGGGAGAGAGAAAGAGCTTTTTCGGGCAATAAGAAGAGCAGAAAGGGAATTATTGCGGATAAAAACGTCAAAGTAGACTGACGTGATAATGAAAGAGATAAAAGCCGGAAGTGCTGACCGCTTTGCCCTCCCACCTCTGCACAATTCAAAAGCAGGCGGTAGAGAAGGCGCTCCAAAGAGGAGTCTGTTTCGATTTCACGATGGCGCGCGATAGCGCGGCGATAAAAAGGTCGTAGATATTCGGCGCCGGTGTTGTCCCGCGGGACGAATTCATCGGACGCGAGCGTCGAGAGTGGCGGTGACATTACGACGGGCAATCTCGGACGGCGACAAGCGAGATCGTAAATTTTCGACTTCTTTATCGACGCGCGCGCTGCCTCCTCTTTTCCCGATTTCCCGCGTCGCTCTTATTCAAGTTCTGTCACGCCGCCGGAGTTACTGCCAGGACATAGGTCGACGACGGTGAATCGTCAGGGATTAAACGACGAGTCTTGTCTCTGTAGTCGTGCAAAAGTTGAAACTATAAAAAGAAAAAGAAAGGAATTTAAATCCATCACAATACATTACGTCACACTTCTCTTTAAATAAATTGCTCGCAACTCAATTTAGAAAATTGACTTTTTTTCTTTCTTTCTCACGTCGTTAATACTCGATAATAATTTGGGGCGGAAAAAAAGAAGTTGAGAGGGAACAAAATAAGATTTATTTGACGCGTGCTGCAGCATGACCTTATTTCCAGCCACGCTGAGAATCAGGGGCGCGAATTATGAACGGTAGAGCGGAAGAATGAGAAGTCGTGGGACTCGGAGCAAGGGTGGATTAGCGGGGAAAGGCGAGAGAGGGGAAGGAACGTCGTCGTCTCTCTACGGGACGTTAACGAGCCGGTAAATATGTTGACTACCACATCGGAACGGTTTGAAGCCGGCTCGTATATACGTCCGTGTGTATCCGTCCCGACCTCCTTTGCCGTCTCTCTTGCACCTTTCCTCTGATCTCTCTCTCTCTCTCTCTCTCCTTTTCTTTCTTTCTCTCTCTTTCTTTTGTGTCTCTTTCCTCTTCTTTCCCTGGCTCATCCGACGAAATGATTATTATAGTTCGTAACCGAAGAGCTGCCCATTTTAGAGCCTGTGGAAGCCGCCATATAATTTTCCACCCACTAAAATAGCCATCACCCTGTCTCCCCGAAGGGGGGGACCTATTCAGATCCATGATTATCGGCAAATAAGGTACAGTACCGGCAGAAAATATATCCGGCACGCTCAGATCGGCGCTAAACGAGCCGAAATTCTTCATCCGAGTGATGTGAAGTGATGTCAGGTTCAAAGAAGAATTTCCGAAACTAGTTAACTAGATTGAGGTATAACAACTCGAACGCGAAAGTTCAAATAAAATGAGAAGAATCATGCATTTCGCTTAGACAGATAGTACATATCAAAAGATATATGGATGTAATAAATAAAAATCATTTTATACGAATCAAACTCAAATTAAATGTTTGTAATTATTGCTCCATATATTACTCTAATGTTAATTAATATAATCTGTAAATATTTTGTGTTCGCATTTGTACATGTTTTATTTAATTCCCGTTTGTTAATCAAACACAAGCTCGAGCACAATATGGAGCAATAACACGACACGAGAACAATGCGGGCTGAAGTACAGTTTGACTCAGTGTAATTAATTGGTAGCCTAATTGACTGTCAATGCGATTCCAATGTAAACTCTTGTCCCAACACACACGCGGTAAAGGCCATCGTCTAAGATCCGTCAACAGCGTCTGCCAAACAGATCTGTTTGCGCCTTCGCAGGAGATGATGATGTGTGATTTCTCGACCGGCTCGAGGGCAGACGCAGAACAGACGGAAGTTGGAAGAGCGATTACACGCGCGCACCTGAGAGTGAGAAACCCCTATACAAAGTATTTTGATTACACAGAATCGTCTTCATATGCAGAAACCAGAAGGCAAACTGAGACAAATGCTGTTTGTCATAAGAGACTTCAATTATTTCCGAATTTCTTGCGTTCAAATTTTAATTGTTTTCGCGAAGTAATTTTAAGGACCGTAAATAGATAATAAAACTTCATGTTTTAATTTAAGATATACATTATTTGAGACGTTTTGAAAGTTATATCTCCTCTGTAATATAAAAAATTTTTAATTTATTTTTAATCTGCAATGAGGCTATTTTGTTCTTCATTAGTTTTCGACAGCTTCTTTTTCGCGATGATACGCTCGGAGCATCCGGCACAGTTTCGATGTGACCAGTAACACAGGATTAATTGCTGAATACGGTCGTTGTGCCCTACGTAAATTTGGTTTGCAGACACACACACACATGGGATCAGGAACTTTCTCACAGGATGGCTCAAGGACGAATACATCTCTTCATCTCCTCCTTCTCATTTTCGTACTCTCTCCCTCTCCCCTGCTGAGAACCTGGTGCGAGCCTTTGTCCTGGACGATGTTAGCGCCTCGGTCAACACGGTGCTATACGAGGATCTCTTCCTCGGAATAGCGCGCCAGTAAATCCCTTATAAACCTATAGAGGTAACATGATTCAGCGTGGTATAGGTCAGATTTAAGCCGCCTTTGATATTTAAATCGGCGACCTGGGCGGAGGTGGGAACGGACGGAGGATAGAAATCGGGGATAGAAAGAGAGAAAGAGAGAACGACCACACAGGAATTTACACGTTCCGTGTCTTTCTCGTCGCGGACAAAAAGATCAAGCTTTATTCCTCGCCCTCCCTTTCGTGTTCGTTCGATTCGGTTCGTTTCGACCACCCCCCCCCTCCCCCGATCTCGTATGTGAGCATGTGAACGTACTGGGGAGGAGAGGGATAAAAGTATTCCGCACCGCCGCGCCGTGAATTTATGCACGAGTCCGGCCTCTCTCCCTTGTATTCCGTTCTCTTCTCTTTTTCAGCGGCGACGACGACGACGACGACGAAGAGCCGCGCTCCATAATTCGTACGGCCTGCGAATTTGTTACGGGAATTGTCATTCCGACATGAGTATCGAGACACATCGGCGCTTTTCGGTAGAATCGACGAATCGGAGACGAGTTTTGCACCAAAAGCGCAAATTCAAAACTTCGGAAAGATCTTCGATTTGTAATTAGTGTAACTTCTTCTTCGCTACTCGTTGAAAAAAGTACAATTGTCTTCTTCGCAAAAAGTTTTAACTTAATAACGAGCGCGTGCGATTTATTTTCAATCTCTGCCACAGAAAACAATTCACGGCCAACTGCTTGCTATATTTAGTTAATCACAAAAAATTGCTTGACAAGCGCTTGTCTCGTCATTAGCCACTACTCCCTATTATCGCATTCTTTCCCGGGCATCCGCCGCTGTTGCGATCTTGCATTACTATTTTACAACACGTAAGGTGTTTCGTAGCGAGCGCTAACAACTACACGACGGCTTTATGACCGCGCCAGGACCTGTAGCTCGCCGCTAAATTATTCCGCGACGTTAACGTAACGCCGCTGAGGAAGGAGTTGAAGGGGTGAGCGCGATTTGCTTTTAGTCTCGCGCGAAGCACGAGGGATAATCCGAAGCGCCGGTCGTCGCGCATGAGTGGTGACGTTGTTTTTCTTTCGGGGTGTGCAAAATATGCGCTGTGCGTCGATTACATAATTAAATTAATAAACAAAAAAAATTGATTACAAAATTACAATATAATAACTACCGTATATTTTCTTTACGTAGTTTGCGTTATGTTTTTTTTTCTCACCTTTGTGTTACGAAACAACATATCTGTTTTTTTTTTGTTTTTTTTTTTATTTTATTTTATTTATCTGCGCGTGCTATAATATTGTTTAATTCTTCAGGAGAACGCGAGTGGCATGTTTTACATTCACATATATATAGTTTTACAATTTCGTCCGTGTGTCGGTCTCGCACACTCTCGTGGTCGGATCGCGTGCGCCACCGATAAAGCCCGGCTACTTTCACGTGTCGACTCGCGAATCGTCGCACCTGCGCTGCTTTATCGGGCGGAAGCGACTGCGGGAGTCACGGATAGCCGGTGCGCGGGTCTTAAACGGTCAACGCCAGTCGTAGACTCTCTCCTTACGAGCTTATCGGCGCACGAGCTTCCTCATAGTCCGAACGTGAACTGCGATCGAGAAGAGAGAGAGAGAGAGAGAGAGAGAGAGGATGCACCTTTAAGGCACGGTCGTATTAACGTGCTTAGTTTTTGAGCGAGCGCGCCGAGCCCGGCTGGATTATAATCCTATTTGCTTCGATTTTATCCTATACTTGCTCGCTAATCCTATTTTATCTACTTACGATTGTGGTAATTTATTTATTTAGAATGTTACTACGAATAGATAATCAAGTTGCTTTTTCCACGTCATAGAACAGAGCATTATGTATGGGAACAGAGTTTTTGACGTTTCTTCGCCACAAAGAAAATATTTAATTTCGATTGGTGTTGCACACAACGTGTGAAGACTTTTATTATGTCTTCGATGTGTGGTCGACACGCTTGAGATTTTACCGAAATGCATCTCGACCGAAATACCGACCGTGGAAGTACGAAAACGCGCCGTTTTCGGGAGCGCGCATTGATCGCAAAATACATCGCGCCGAAAAATCGAGCCGTGCTGTAAAAATCCCGAGAATAAATTGCCCGCGTCTCGCCGAAATTCACTTTAGATTAGAGCAGCCGCCGCCAGCCATCGCGCGCCGCTGTGCAGTTTTCTCTCACGGGTCGTTAGAGACCGCGAGTGCATCGCCGCGTGCACTCCTAATAGGATCCAGGAATGAAGGAGAGGGAATGGATATACTACTACCCCTTTCTCAGCGCTCAGGTGAAAGACCGGAGCGCTCGTTACGGGAGCGATCCTGCTTAGTTTCATTCCTCCCTTCGCACCTCCCGAGTCTATCCGAGTGCGCGTTACGCTCGGCGAAATATCATCCGACGGCCTTCCGCGGCCTTTCGGGTTTTTATATTCCGCGATATTCTCTTTTCGCGTCTGGCTGCGGTTCGAACTTGCTCTCTTCACGGCACGGCTCTCTCATCCGCACTTTCAAGAGGTTCTTCCGATGCTCGCTGCGTGTTATCTCCCCCGTATTATCCTCTGGACTCGCCCCTGGAGGTAACGACGCAAGTAGGAAGTTGCTGCGAGAACGACTCGTTTTCCGATGGGTAACGGAAATTCAGGAAACGCGTATTTTTTGCGCGTACAAGCGCACTGCACTGAGTGTAAAGTGCGCGGGATAGGGTTTGCTCGCCAGGAACCATAAATTTGAAACAAAACATGCTTGCGGCAAGTTAACAACTTCGTATTTGGAATTTTCACGCGAACGATAAAATACAGTATTTTTCTCACTGCAGAAAATTCCACAAAATTCTATGGAAATTACATTTGAGTTTTCTAGTTATTTGTTGATGCTGCGGAATAGTTTCATCTTTGAAGAGTTCGATAAGTGTGATAAATTCATCGTTTGTTTTTATTGCATCTCACGAAACGTGGAATGTAAAAGCTTGTTGAGGAATATTTTGTGCTATTTTGCCAGCTTGGCCACAGACCGGCGCTGATTAACTTCACGCTCGATTCTTCAATACCGCCGTCATGGCCGCTCGGTTTGCTTTTATTCTGCTATCATCCGCTTTCCACTCGCGTCTCGAAAGCGTCTCGCATGAACGGTCGCGTCGATAACGGTAACCCAGACTCGAGAATAAGATCAGCCGATCTGCAGCCATCGTCAAGCGAACCGAAACTGTTTCCAGGAATATCCGGAAGCCGCTCCGGATTGTCATATTCTCTCTTTTTACCTTCTATTGAATTCCTTTAAACGACACGTTTTTGTGCGCGTTCTTTTACCAGACAGATATGTAAATATGTTTCTTCGTTCAATTATATCTTAAATAAAACCATCTATATATATCTCTTCTTTATTCTTCGATATATTTTCTACCGAAACTATTTTTTATTTTATTTATACTGTTTTTTTTATAGAATTTTAGTTAGTTTTTCAAAAATAACGAGACTTTAGAAATAGCATTATACTTTCTCAACTTTTTTCACGGTGAAATAAATCGATATATCGATATGCGATATATATCGATATGCGATATATATCGATATGCGATATATATCGATTTGCGATATATATCGATATGCGAT
>QVNW01003300.1:0-14883 GCA_014825475.1 Pseudomyrmex flavicornis
TTTTTTTTTTTTTTTTTTTTTTTTTTTTTTTTTTTTTATTTTTTATCTAACTTGTACGAAATATCTTTTGACGGATGTAACACGATACGGTCGTTGTGAACGTTATTAGAATGTAAATGCTATGCTCTAGCTCGTTGCAGTTTCGGCGAAAGGGAAAAATGGATAAAGAGGAAGAGGGGAAAAATTAAAAACTGCGAACGACGTGACAGTCGCGTAGCTACGCGAAATTTTGACGGGATATCCGACGAGTTGCACGCACAAAACCGAAAGGATAACGCGTGTCATATGGGCTGCATTCGCCGGATATAAACCGAATGGATCACGTATTCGACAACGACGACGTGGGAATGCATTTTCCATAACTTCCTCGGAAGCGACGCGTTTCGAAAAGTGTTATCAGGAAATTGCGGAAAGAAGTCCGGAAAGTTAAATAATATTTCATCGCTGAATATATTAAAGATTATTTTTCGTTTCAATTCTCTCGATCACAATGTTCTCTATTTTCAGAAGTGCGCGTACAAATTATGATTAATTCCCAAACCTCCGCTTCAATTAATTAATTCTAATTCCGATCGAGTGTAACAACGAGATTATCCCATTTGTAAATTCAACATCGAGAGATGGGATACGCGCGGAGAAAGATAGAATTACATTTTATTAGCATAAGAGAATTTCGCGCGTGTTTGTTCGACGTATATATTTCGCTTGACGAACGTGTCAACGATCGGTCGGTGTTTGCCATTTTTCACTATAGCGCCAATCCTTAGTTAATCGATCGTTGCACGTAGTGCATATAAGCGCGAAACTCAGTTGAATTCACAGAAATAATGAACGCTCGAACGTTTGTTATTTGCAGAGAGCGAAAGATCCGTTCGCCGAGCAAAACGTAAAATGTGACAAGACGAAATGGAAAAGACAACGCGCTTTCGCGAAGTCCGCGCTTTAAATAACAATTGTTCACATCAAATATTAACGTATTAACATTTCGCCGTCTAATTAATAACAAGAATTTTTTAACGCGAAAACAACTGTATAAATTAAATTACAGATAACAAACAAATATTGTTGCAAAAAATTACGCGTTATTATATTGTTATTATTATATTGTGTTTCCCATTACACCGCAAACGAGATTATCGATGTGTCACAATTCCAGCCGCCACTGATCTCGTATGTGTGTATATATATATATATATATATATATATACGTTCCGCAATATGCTACATGTTGAACTCTTACTACAACAATTACACGTTATTACCGGCACGATATGTTCTCATTTCCCGAAACGGCCTAATGAGTTAAATCATGCACCCGCGCTTGTCACGAGTACAATATAAATATGTAGCAATGTAATCGGAATTAATGGAGCGGAATATTTTCAATTACGACCGTGTGTGTACGCGATCATTATCCCGTAATGGTCATTAACGAAACACCGTGCGACAATAAAAAGAAAAAAAAAAAAAAGTTCTTAACACGACGATTAAAAATTACAGTAAAATCGAAATACAAATTGTAGTCGCGCTTGAGTCAGGAAACAAAGTTAGATGGTTCTTTTCTTTTTGCAAACGGTGTAAATTTGAATTGAATACGTTTTCTGGAAGAGAGAGAATGAGATGAGAATGAAATTGTCGCACTCTGCTTTTGCGAGGAGAGAGAAAGAGAGAGAGAGAGAGAGAAAAAAAAGCGCGTAGCGGCATAAAGACCCGCAAAGTGCAGGTAATTCTCTTTTTCTCTCGCGAGAACCTGCGTTAACTTGCAGCGACATATTAAGTCCCGCTGGTTAGTTTCCGCCCGTTTTGCAAGACAGTCACTTCGAGACACTTTAAGCTTCCCGTGTTGACCTAACACGGACCGGGCGAGATACTGCTTATTGAAAATTCAAGCGTTTTCGCTCGGTCCGCAGATGGAATTTGATAATTAACGGCGAATAATTATCGCGCGAACGCATATGTGAGCGATTATACGCGCGTCCAAACGGTCGGTATGTGTGTACACATGGTACCAATCGGATTAATGGATATCTCGCGCGGAAAATACACGGATCGAAAAGATAATTCTCTTTTTTTCTTTTTTTTTGTCCGCGGAGATAGAAAATATACTTGTTCGCATATAGTACGGGAGCTCGCAGCTCTCTGAGCAGTCATTAGTACAATAAAGTTGCGCATGAAACCCACGGAAAAAGTTAATGCCGCGGAACGTGGCGGTACACGTGGTACCATTAATTCCCGGGCGACCGACTTTCGCGACGGAAAATCCTTTTGTATATTATACCGACGCGGTTTCCCCTAATACCTCGAAATACATTACGGTATAATTCAGTATCTCTTTCTTTTCCAATTAGAAAAATTGGCCTAATACCGCGAAGCGAGAGTCGCGAAGGAATCATCAAAAACGTATTCAGAATAGATTTATACCTCGGAGTTTAACGAATTTTTTTTTCAGTGTAAAACTCTGTACAATTACATTATACTTGTTACGTAAAAAAAAACGCAAAGTGATTTTCTTATGGCGCTTAAAAGGATTAAAATTTTATGTATAATAGATGCGTTATACATCACGTTTTCACGATGTATACGAGCAATTCTTGTAACGTGTATTAAAAGAATGCAGAATCGTCCTGTTTTATCATCCTATTATGAATTATTTTTTAGTCTTTAGATTTTTGTCGTACTTACTGCACAAATTAGAAAACGGTTCTCCAAATTAAAAGAAAATAGTCTAAAGACTCATTGCAGGTAATCAATGTTTCTGAAACGAAAAAATTTTAGATTTGAAGTTTAAGTTAGTCAATTTTCTTGATAACAAATTTTTTTTGTTTCAGAAACATTTATTTTCTGCAGTGAGTCTTTAGACTATTTTCTTTTAAAGAATTACTAATAAAGAAGAAGATTCTTCGGGCTCTGAAGTCTTTAAACTGAAGAAATGAAATGAAATTCGGTTTTAAGAGCCGTTTGCAGGATGTTGTGCAGAAATATGCTTATATATATATATATATATGTATATATTTATGCATATATATACGTGTTTGAAAATGAAATTTCAATTTTTTTCCTCCCATATAGGATGCTAGATTTTTTATTTTCTTTTAATTTATTAGAAAATCGTTTTCTAATACATTGCGCAGTAAATACGACAAAAATCCGAAGACTGTATTCATAGTAAGCTGATAAAACAGGACGGTTCAGCATCTTCTTAACGACGTTAACGGAACGTTACAATGCGGCGAAAAATTACAAGACTGTATAAAATTCACAAAACCCACCGGGAGTTCCGTATGACACCGTCGCGATATTCCATGCATGCACATATATATGTATATATATATACATAGACGTATGTAACGTCGCCGGTCGCCGTTTTACGAGTTTCTGCTTGATATTAAGTGCCTTTACGAATACGAACCCCATGCGCCTATACCGCAAAGACACTGTCTATGTGTGTCGACTTACGAATTAATGTGATCGATGCCCGCAGAGATAAGCGAGGTTAAAGAGGACGGGACTGTCTTTTTCCACTAGCTAGGAAATTAAACACTCGAATTGATGATCCGTCTCGACTACGTATATAAATTGTGGAAAATAAAATTGTTTTCTCACGTATAAAGCGCACACGAATTGTTTAGTTTAAAACTGCGTTTCAAACGCAGTTTATTTTGTTGTCCAAAAAAAAAAAACTTATATAACTAAAAGTATTAATTTTTTACAAATCCGCACAAATCCACATTCCACGAGATCTAAACCTGAACAAACTGTTCTGGTTTGAAAAAATATTGCATTTTTATCTTTAAATGGATTTCATTCGAGCGGAGATTCAGTGTAATTAGAAACGCAGAGTTTTCGGAGCCAATTTGTTTTCTTGACAGTTGAAATATTTAATTTTACGAAATATTTAATTTTGCTAAAAAAAATGTGCGACCCGTGGTCGCGCAAATATTATGACTTTTAAACATTTTCAAATAATAATAACTTTAGTCGTTGTCAAAAAAACACTATGTAGGAGACAATAATGTAGGAATTAAAATTATATTGTACATATTTTAGCTATTTTTTAATATTTGTACATGATGGCTTAGAATTTTTTCGCGACATGAGATTGTCACAACTACAAATTGTGAAGATAAATGATTCCCGTTTTTCTCTACTCGATGTATTGATTGCCTATCGACAGCTCAAATTCAAACAGCAAAACCAAGTAAAAATTCAAAGATGTAATGCAAACACAAAGTTCACATCCGTCGATAAGACGTATCCGAAAAGATTACGCGCTCCAATACGGTATCGCAATTATTACGTGCATAAGTTTTCATATTGAATTAATCAAGTTGATTAATCAATAAAAAAGTAATCCTATGAGCTTTAAGTCCGAGGTGGTAGTGGAAAATAAATTAATAATTTACATGCGGTGTATGTTGGACGTTTTCGCGATCAATATATTTATGATCATCCTCACGTTGATTAATATCTTAATAATCATTTCTTTCATTTGAATAACTAAATTCCCATCGCAAAGAGGATCCTACAATAAGCTTTGGAGTTTATGAAACAGAATAATGAAATACAGTAAATAGCGAGACAATATACAGCAAGGATGCTGACACGCAATATCTTATTAAAAATAAAATGCAAATATACGCACAGATTAAGATAAAAATAATTGGTTGGAATGGAAAATGTGTGGGAATGTTTGACAAAGTGTTTTGTCTATCATTTAGCCGGAAAGATTCGGCGAAATTAGATAAAAAAACCAAAGATCACTCACCACTTTGTCGTCCGCGTAAATGATCGACGATCTCGGCGCTCCGTTGACGAGGACGGTGAGAAGAGCGGCAATTGCGACGTGGCGTATCATCTTCGCGACAGAGCACATCGGTCCCAATTTCCCGAAGAAAATCACAGATGCAACACCGAAGGCAGCATTCACGACAGATCGACGACTTTTCGATGTTCCCCCACTACCGAGGGAGAGTTCGCGCGCGAACTTACAATAACGATAAAAATCGCGTAACACTGTGTGTGTGTGTGTCGAGTACCGTAACTTTTCCCACAAGATCACATGACGCAGTGCGTCATTTTTTTTTTTTTTTCGGAAACAACGACGTAACTTTTTCACGTTCCTCTCGCTATGCAATAACGAGTTATTCTCACGAAGTAGCGAGGATAAAGATTCTACCGGCGATTCCGAGCCTCTCCTCCGAGGCGCGACAAGTAGAGAAGATCCGAGATTCCACCGGCTGATCTCTCTCTCTCTCTCTCTCTCTCTCTCTTTCTCTGACTGAGAGGTCAATCTCCTCAGGTCCGTGTTCACAAAATAGACAAGATGATTAATAAGAAAGAAAATTTCACTCTATAAGATTCTTATTCTTCCCAGAGAATTCGCGAATTCAAAGTATGCAAAATATAAAAATACTCGGCGTTTTTTTTTTTCGAAGTAACTTTTCTTCGCGATATTTCTCGGAAGTGTTAAAAAATTAGCCAACTCATTTCCCGATGATTTCTGTACGTTTGACGCGCACTTTTCGAAGAGAAATACTTGTCACGACTACGAGGCGTGCCGCTCAAAACGCGATATCTCGTGATTCGCTTTCGCTGCCGATCGAGACAGTGTTCACCGCGTTGCTGTCGATGAATGAATGGGACTCACGAATCTCAAACCGGCGACGGGAAACCGCTCACGTGACTCGCACGTCTCTACATTGTCTATCGTCTCCGATGACGAAGTGGGATCTTCCTCTCGCCAGGTCCGATCGTCTCGCGACGTCGTCTTTCTTCTTCTTCTTCTTCTTCTTTTTTTTTTCTTCCTGTTCGCTCCTTCCACTCCGTTTCCGTCCCGACCGACCGCAAAACGACGGCGATTAAGTTTAACTCATGTGCTCGTTATTTCCCTACTTTGCGCTTCTTCCTTTCCCGTTTCCTTCCCGCGAAATCGCCGACTTTCGTCAAATCAGTTGTACTTCTGCGCCGCCCGCGGCGATAACGACGACGACAATGATTACCGGCTTCTTCGTACTTTCCTTCGGATTCGTGCTTTCCAGCGGCTGGCACGTCCATCCGCCGACCTGACATTTTTGGCAAGTGTTAGAAAAATATCGGAGCGCATTTAAAATAAATTTGTTTTAAAAAAACAAAACAAAGTATTGTGTACATTGTATACAACAGTCACACATTCTTCAGCTTTAAGAAACAAAATATTAATCTTCCATATCTTTACACAATTTAATCTTTCTATCCGGAGTGCAAAATCTTTTATGCTGCGACAGCAGTTCTCAGAGAGTTCGTACAACTTTTCGCCTAACACCAGATGTTTTAGTCAAGCAGAAAAATGCGCTTTCTCTCTTTTTTTTCCACTTTAATTTGCGTGTTAAATAACACGCGATGATCGAATTGCAACAAATTAACTAGTTTAGTCGCATTCAAGAGGTTTCGATTAAAAAAAAAAAATAAACTCGTGAAACGATAAAACGCGTAAAATATCAAAGACACAGTTTCATTATGCGCAACGTGACGAAAAAAAAATGTTGTTTGCGAATAGAGATTTATCCTCGACAGAAACTGTCTGGGATGCGGGAAGAGGAAAGAGAGAGAGAGAGAGAGGACAAAAAGTATGCAAACTTCATCGAGCCCTTTAGTTCCGAGTACGGTTTCAGAAGAACCATTTGACTGGCGCGAAACAGTGCTCTTTTGTATTCGGCACGATAAACGACTGCCGGGCTTAATGGCCCCGAAGAGCTTGGATTTCTCGTCACCTTTAAGAGAAGAGGCGGTGAAAACAGAAAAGGGCCAAGAAGTTGAATTTCTGCTGCGGACTGGATGAAGAAACGTCGGATTTTTATAATTCATCGCGCATATCACGCGCACGTGACGCATATGCGGAAGCTAATCGATGTCGCGCGAAGGTGTGTCGAAATCTCGATATAAATTGTAGATTAAAAAAAAACTGTAAAGAAATTCCGACTTAAATTTCCATTTTCCGACATTTTCATCGCTCAAGGTTTTTCTTTTGAACAAATTGCGCAAATAAACGCGAAATTTTTCTCGCGCTTCTTTTTTTCTAGAAATTTAATCTCGACATTCTCGTTAAAAAAGAAAACACTTTTCAGGTTTTTATTCGAACTCAAAGAGAATTGATCTGAATGTGTGGTTGATCCGAAAGAGAAATTTACTATATTGGTGTAAAGGGTTGAATTTCTTTTCCACATCAATTTATCGAATCTCGAATCTGTGAAACGAGAAGAGCGCGTATGTTACACGCGATATGTAGCGGCGAAATCGGCTGTTTCTATTCCATTATCGAAGAAACACGCCCGAGATTGGGGAAACTTCGAAATCCTTACAGAGCGTGACGCGCCGACAAGACAACTTCGACTGGAGAATATCAAGCAGACGTTCGGAAGTAAATAACAAGATTGTCGGAGGAGTGGGGAAGACATAATTAAATTTTCGTCCCGTGCCGGATAAGATCGCACCGTCTAATGAGAATTTCATTTAGCCCCACTTCACCTACTTCGACGATCAAATCAAAGCCTCGGGACAGAAGAATCAACCGCATAGACTCGCTTACGCTCAAAAAAAAAATCGTAAGTTCGCGTAATTTCGGAGTTCGCGTAATTTTTCAGAAAAACGAAATGTACAGATATACATAGATCGACTGAGATTGAGCATGTGAGCAAGCATCGCGTGATATTCGTCTAATATAAATAAATAGGTCAATTAAAAAAAAAACGCGTTCAATCACGTGAAAGTTGGCTCGCGTATAAATTTATGAAGGATAAAAAAAAAAAAAGAGACAATCGATCGAGCGGAAAATTGTCGCGATGATCGTCATCGGTTTGACAAGTGGAAAAATGACGGGAATGAGGACAAGAGATAAAGAGAAGCCGATCGGGTTCGCAACCGGAAACCGGAAGATCACACGTGGGACCGAAAGAACGAGAGGATCGTTATCGCTGTAGTGCCAACGCGAGCGAGCTGACCTCATTTCGTCATTGTGTCTCGATAACCACTGAGAGAATTTTCAATGTGTGCTGCATGTTTGTCTGCCAGCAATATGCCCGGTGTGTTTTCATATTGCTACGACAATGTGAGTTGTTTTCACGGTGATCGATGCTTCGAGACGATGTTCTCGAGCAGAGAGCACGTTTTTACATATTTTCGTTGACAGGCGCATTTTCAAATGAATACATTTTACCTTTATTTTGCTCATATATGAATAAATTTAAAGTTTTATTTTCTTAAACGAAGAGATCGACGTTCAACTAATCAAACGTTTGTTTTTTGGATAAAATATAATATAATATACGTAAGAAAACTCGACGGCTTTGTTTTTTATTATCATTCACTTAGAATATCATATTGAAGATTTTATCAATTTTCGAAAGAGAGAGAGAGAGAGAGAGACGTTAGATAAGCGTTAGACAAAAGAAATGCAGGTGGAACGCAATTGAGCGGACTCTGCGCAACCTATCGCTATCAGGGCATTGACGTGAGTCTTTCTTTTTCCGCAGTAGAAGCACAACAGATAAAAAGACCGCGGGGACAAGGAGAGAGAAAGAGAAAGAGAGAGAGAGAGAGAGAAGCGATACTTTTTATTTAAAGGCGGCCTCTTTCGACAGTCGAGTTTACATGTAGGTATTCCGACTCGATGCGAAATGTATTAGTCGTCGTAAAAACGCATCGCAGAAAACTGAAGCGTCGAAATGTAGTAATAAAAAAAAGTATAATATAAAATTGTTTACAAGTATTTTTGTAAAGACCACGCAATAATATCACAGACGAAATTTCCACTTGAGGGATACATGACGTATCCATGCGAAGTGGAAAACACAAATGTGCAATTAATTGCAACAAGGAAGCGATATCAGAAAGGAGGAAATAGCGGTACGTTTAGCACGAAATGATTCTCCGTTCGTATTTTACGTGGAAACGGATAATGGTCGGTTATTTAATTACGTGTAACCGCAGAAATACAAATGTGATAAAACACAAACGGTAATGACTGACTGAGATCTTGCAGAGCTATATACGATGACGCTACACGCGATTTCCGTGTAAAACATGTATCCATTGATAAACATCTCGATATTTTCCGATATTTTTATTTAATTTTGTGTCGTGCTCACACTTGCTTCGTTCAGTCGCACATAATTGTCAACAAAGATATATTTTCGATGAATTTTCCTAGAAATATTTAAAAATTGAGAAAAAAATATTTATATATTTTTCTATTTTACTTACAAATTAATTATTATTTAATTAACACGTTCCGTGCCGCGTCGTATACGCTCCCACGCTGAACTTTCCGTTTAAGCTGTTTGAAATTTCTCTTTTAAATAAAAATTTTTGAAAAAAGAGCTTATGTAAAAATGTATTGATGTGTCTAAACATCATGTATAGCGCAGTTATCATACCGTGGATCGTTTACGCCCCACGCGGCTTGAACGGAAAGTTTGGCCATCGGTCTGGCACGGAACGTGTTAATTATTATTAGTTTGGAAAATGTGCATGTGTCTGACTGCTTTCATGAGAAAAAAATAAAGAAAGGGAACGCGAGAAAGAAGAGAGGGACGAGAGAAAGATGAGCCGCTGCCCACTCGCGCGGATATATTTTCTGAATCGCGAAGGCTTATCCTCTCTCACTCTAATATCCAGTGACTTTTTTATGCTGTTCATAAACGTATTTCGGAGCGATGTTATTTTGAAGAATTTGATCAACGCTCCCGTAAAAACTATCAGATCTTATAAGTTCCTTATTTCTGAGATTTATATATTTTTTTTTATAGATAAAATTAACAACAATACTTTTTCGTTTAAAATTAATTCTTTAAACAATTTTCCTCGATTATTTTTAAGTATCTGAATACGTTCTTGAGTAACAACCGAGATCAAATGTGGTTCAGAGAAGTGATTTGAGAAGCACTGCAATACCATATATTATACACATGCATAGATCGCTTTCCTAACTGGGCTATCAAGCCCAGTCTACATCAAAGTCACATTCGTTTCTTGAACTTGGACCGTGAAATATACACCTTGCGGCATGAATCAACCCAGTTGACATCAGAAGATTTTCCAGATCACTAGTGCAAATACCACTTCGCTTGATGCTAATTGCGTCTATATCAATGCTTCGATGACTCGATCTTAGAGCGCCATATCGAGGCTATATGAACGGTACTATTGAAAGAAAGAGAGAGAGAGAGAAAGAGAGAAACAGTTTTATCAACAAAGATTTCATGCGTTTCGTTCAAAGTACGTGCGCGATCTGCGCGAATAAAAAGAAACAAATGCATCACAAAATAGTATTTTCTGCTTTTTTGTATTTTTTTAGATTTAACTCGCTAAACAGATTTCTATTGACTAGGTTTAGTAGAAGTTTTTGAAAACAAATGTTATTTTATTCCGCGTAAAAATTGCAACCACCAATTTTTTTAAACAAACGAAAAGGGTAATCTATTTTGTAGACTTTTTATTCGAAATAAATTTTTTTTAGTTCTAGTTAGCTTCCAAGTGTGATGCAGCACAATTCGCGACATGTCCTTCGTCATTGCGTGGAAAAAAAAAAGAAAAAAACAAAAAAAGCTCGATCTCCAAATTCGAACGTCCGCACGCTTCCGTTCGCACATACGTCGCGCACAAAAAATTCAGCGCGTTTCCTCTCGCATTTTCGTTCTCTTCTCGTCTCTCCCGCGCATTTGTGTGTGAACACGCGCACATGTACGTACACATGCGGTGTGCAATTTTTTTTTCATGTCATTCTTAATAAAGCAAAGAGGCAACGTCGTCCTTCTCATCGAAAATCAATCCTCATTTAACCTGAAGGTTCAGTTCGCTTTTTATAAAAGTCAAAAATTCTCTGTTTATATAAGCAACAACGCTCTTTCTATATATATATATTTTTTATTTCATTGACACTTCTCTTCAAAATTGTTTCGGCAATTGTTATGTGAACATGTCAAGAAGGGCGCTTAAAACTTAACTCGTGTATTTTCGGTGTGCGCGCGCACTTGAAAAGACAATCCGTCAAATCCAAACACTATATTTAAAGAACCGAACTCTTCGTTGACGCGGATTGAACCTCGGAAACAATTTTTGTAATCTCGTAATTGAAAATGTGACCAATGTCCGCACACACAAGCCGCACGTTCTCGACGGAAGGACGAACATTGCCGATTGCACCTTGGGAAAGTGTTTCGAACAAAGCTCGAAAACGTACAATGCTGCGATCGATGCGGTTTGCGCTATCATCTCCGCGTCGCCGGCGACGACGACGACGACGTCATTTCCTGTCCTCGGTGGCGTTGGTGGTGGGTGGTTGGATCGCGTTAATCCGAGGAGGGCCGCGAGTAACGCACTTGTGCACCCCTTACGGCGACACGAGAGAGAGAAACACCCACATACGTACAGTGCGCCGCGTGCCGCGCGACTGACGCCCGTCTCCTTCGAGAACCCGCTCTATGTCCCTCTCTCTCCCCGTTTCACTCCCACTCGCAGAGGCCATCCTCGTTCCGCTCCCGGTCGATCCCGCTGAAGAGAGAAAGAGAGAGAATTTCTTTCTCCCGAAGAAGTCGAAATGATATCTGAATCCGTATTTCCGTCTCTTTCTCTCTGTCTCTCTCTCTCTTTCTCCTTTCAATCCCTCTCCCCTCCTTCTCTTTATTTCTATCTTGCTTCGTTGGAAACTGCTGGATCAAACATATGACTGCTATATATGTGCGAACTTGGCGACGCGACGAGCTTCGATTTCCAATCGTCTCGCGAGTAATGAGCCCTTTTTACGCGAAACGTAATACCATCCCTCAAGTTTCGAAGAATTAGATAATTCACTCCGAAATCGTCATCAATGATGAATCGTCTGGCGCGATTTTGCTTCGAAGAAACTGAAATTTGCAGTATTTGTTTTACTTGACTTGTTTTATTTATTTTTGCGCTTAAGTGAGAACGGGAAATTTTATAAATGTTGGGAATATTAAAAACGATTCGAATCTCTTCTCCACACGACAAAAGCCCGGCAAAGGTCAAAGTTATATTCGAAGTAATTGATATGCATAATGTCCCCGAAGAGAACCCAGCTCGCTTTTTAATGGAAATCAAGCTGAGAAGAATGACACACACTTGTTCCGAAGTTCGAGACGTCGATATCATTGAGCCGGAGAGAAGAAGTTACAAAGTTAAATAACGTTAATATTTCAATACGTGCAAGCTTCAAAATAATATTTAATTGCACGCAAAACTTCAAAATTATACTCGGACGCTTGTACTAAACTCCCAAAAAATGGAATTGGAAAACGAAGTTGTCGCGAAATTTGCAACTAAACGGCGCGACTATGACAATTATCGGAATAATTAGCGGAATTAAAACAATTCCATTTACGTTCCCTCTCGAAATTTGGTTCTCACGAGCGTGTTTTCAGTTCAGGGAAAACATTCGCGGAATAACGCGGAAATCTCTCTCGGGGGGGGAGGAGCTAATTCTATTAAAGTAATTGTATTCAAATAAAAAGACGCGAGCGGGGTGAGAGAAAAGATAAAAAGTCTCTCGTATCTACTTTGGCACAGACCCAAGAATTATTCTCCCTTTCTTCGCGTGTCGTATCTCTCGTTGCCGCGCGTGCGTGCCGAGGGAAATGTATGACTGGGGCTCAAAGTTTCCGTATTCTAGTCACTGTGAAAGTAATTTTGTCCCCCTTCTTCAACGGACGCGGAAAACCGTAAGATTCTTTTCACTGTGTAATTTAAAAAGAAGCAAAGAAAGAGAGAGAGAGAGCGAGAGAGAGAGACGGAAGAAATATTGGAATCCGGTGAGAGAGCGGCGTATAATGGAGCTTATTCGTCGCGTTTTCGCGTTTTCATCTCCCTGATCTCGCGCGCTTCGACATTGATCACAGCTCATTTATTATCTTCTTTGTTTTTACTTTACGTTGATTACTCAATTCTGTCTTGTTTTTCTTTGCTTTTCTTACTTCGAGTTATTCTCTCGCGAATATATTGTGTCAATTTTTGTTTCTCCTAAGATGAGACAACGCGATTGTGTGAAAAGAAACACAACAGACAGTTTTGTCGGTTTAATCTTATATTAAAATATTATTTCGTTTAATATACAATGAAATTGTTCTCGGAAGTGACTTCTTCGCGACTCGAAATCGCGCACGTTTGCTTCCGTCTCTTTCCACCTACTCGTTCTCGAAATTTCAGGCCCGTTTCTTTCTTTCTGAGCGCGTTGGCGAACGAGTATTTGAGTGGCGCGCTCACGAGAATCGCGCGACGACAATGCCAAGACCGATTTGTTAAACTGACAAGATAAACGGCGTGTTCTCTTCTGGAACACGACGAGGATCGATTCCATTATATACTTTAAACGAGACAAAATGCAAATGCGGAGAATGTGTCCTACGCGCGAGTGCGATTATTCATTTTCATATACGAAAGTGAAGAACGAAAGACACGCCCCTCGTGAACACCGTCAGGAAAATTCATAAGCTCGAGGGAGTGTGGAAGAAGATAAAGACCCAGCCCCCTCCCCCTCCCCCCCCGGAGACGGAAATGCGAATGCAAATGAAAACGCAACTCTATTGGATCCTCCGTCTTTTCGTTTCACACACGTATATACACACACGTGCGCATTGAATTCATCTCTTCCCCAAATGCACTTCATTCGAAAATTTTTATTATGTTCCTTCCCTTTAACGGTCTGAATAAACATCTCGAATGCGGGGAAAAGTTCGTTCTCTCCTCTCTTTTCATTTTTCCACTCCTTTAAATTTCACATGTCACCGTTTATTTACACCTTTTTTTTTTTTTTTTATCGTGATTTCACGCTTCGAATTTTAATAATCGAAATTAAGTTTGCGCGTTATCGCGGTGAGATAATCTTTGCGTGCGAGGAATAAAAATGTAGGTGTAACGCAAAAAGAACGGATTAATTTAAGCCACATATGGGAGATACATTCGTTCGAATGAAGATGAGAAAGAGAGGGGAAGAGAAAACACTGTGTTTCGCGCAATGTGGTCGCGTGCGGAAAGTAACAATTCCGATGTAAATACATGGAAATGCGAGGAGGCGTGCATTGCCACAGCGCGAGGATAAATTTGATGTGACGTCGTGACGTTTTCCGTAATCCTGTTTAGGTGTGCGTGTATGTGTGTGTGTGAGTCCTGCGGGAAATGCACACGTGTGTGTAAATTCAATGACGAACGACCGCGCCCGAACACACCTGATCCCTCTTAACGATACTCGCAGGACGTCTTGTCCTTTTCCCTGCCGTCCGCTTTCCTCCGAGCGTTTCACGGTCGGTGCAACGGCGAATATACATAGTTATGGCAGGATTATTAAGCTTACATTGTATAATATGTTAATTAGAATACGCTCGATATAAGCGGAGCTCTCTATATCGCGGAAAATTAATGTGGCGCACTTTAACTGTGTTCAAATACACTTAAATGTACTCGAAATTGCGCATTTAAATAAAATAAAATATTGTTGCGAGATGCGTGTTGCGTCGACACCCGATGGAGTTGCCGCTTCGTTGTTCATTCTGTTGCGCGGCGTTTGTTAAGAAGGGACGTGCGAAAAGAAGCTCCGTATATCCTTGAGTCCTCGCTCGCGATTTTGTAAAAGAGTAATAAAGAGCTAAAAGAAACGCACCGAGTGTCACTTAATTCCCGTTGTTGCGAAAACGCGGCGTCGACGCGACAATATATACAAGTAAGAAGACACGGTTGTTGTATTTTTTTTTTGCAAAAAGAGCTCGAAATAACTTGCTAGCAAAAGAGAATTAAAAAAGGAGTTGGGACTTGAAAATTTATGATAAAACCGGAGAGTGAGAAAGCCACCCACGGGACGAACCGCTCAAAAGGCAAAGTTGTACGCTAAACTACGTTGAT
>QVNW01003301.1:0-16565 GCA_014825475.1 Pseudomyrmex flavicornis
TTTTTTTTTTTTTTTTTTTTCAACGCGAACGGAAATTGTAAATCGTCGTTTGTGAAATGGACTTGCAAATCAATTCGCACATGTGCGCGCGGTGCGTTAAGGTTTCGATCTCTATACTCGAGCTCGCCAAGCTCTCACACACATACACACACACACACATTGTATCTATACTTGCCTTATCTATATATATATATATATATCTATCATTGTTAATTTTTAGAGCGTAATCATTGTTATCACGATAAGATCGTATACGGATTTGTATGCACACACGATAGATCTGTATAATTGATTCTATGTACGCGCGACACGCAGGTACTCGGGGAACGACGAACGATCGAGAGGGACCTGCTCGTCCGAATCGTGTACCTGCTGCACGTGTTTGCTGTACGTTGTGTTTTTTCTGTGTGTGAAAAAAAAATAAACCTTTATTATTATTTTTTAACTCACAGTCGGTAAACTGCGCCCACGATTTATTTGCTCCCCGAATGAAACGAGGTCTCGAGCACTTGACACTTGGACTCGTAGATTTGTTCGATCTTTTGTTCCATATATTCAAAGCAGTCCGTTATCCATTTCTCACTTTGATATCAACAAAAAAGAAAAATTAAATTCCGACAGAAAAAAAGTGTTGAAATCGTTATTGACAGCATTGACTTCGTTTTACTTTTCGAGGTCCGGCCGAATTCCATTCCTCCCTCGGGGTATTAAAACCAAGAGATTTTTGTCTCTTCTTTTTTTAATTTTTTTTTTTTTTTTAATCCGTTCCACATATCCGGACCGGGTATAAGCTGATGACGAGCCGGGGAAGACGAGAGACAAAAGAGCAAGGCGGAGGAGAAGACGAAGAGGTGGATGAGGTGTGCAAGGGGGTGGAGCAGGAGAAGCGGGAGGAACGAAACGCGTGTATTGTGTTACAAAGAACGGAGCCGCCAGGTGCGTGCAGGACATGACACCGCGATACGTCTAGGGTTACGTTTCTTTTCTCGAAGGAAGAAAGTGGAAAGAGGAGGTGGGGCCTGAACGACGCTATTTTGGATCCCTCGGAGGTGTCCAAAGACGGAGGACCCGTCGATAAGGAGAAGCTTGCGCGACCGGTCGACCGGCCACCTCAACGTCGCCGTCGTCGTCGTCCTCGTCCTCGTCGTCGTCGTTGTCGTCCGTCGTCTTCGTCTCAAAAGGAGCTACGTTTGTTCGTGTATATGCGCACGTAAACCCAGACTCCCGAGCGAGCTTTCATAAATTCTTACCGGTGGACGTTTTACCGCGAATTACGGCCCGTCGTTTTACCGCAAAACCCGTGTTGGCAAAATCGTGTTTACGGGCGTCGGAATATATACACATACATGCGGACGGGAGAGAAATGCGCGCGGGGACGCCGCCGGTTCGGGATCCGCGACCGGAATGACTTCTCGATGGGCGTTTTACGTCGCGTCCGTTTTCTGTAAGTGGCACGTTTCTGTACCGCCGGTAACGGGAAACTTCTTCTGAGGATTTTGTTTTCGTGCGGAATTTTAAATACATCTTCCGGATTTTCTCTCTCTCTCTCTCTCTCTCTTTCTCCTACGCAAACACGTATTTTGACAACGTGAAAACGTCAGCACTGCTAGAGAATATATTTCTGACGATTCCTCATAAATATTCCTGAAAAATGTGAAATACCGAAAAGCGTTTTCTTCTCGGTGTTTATATAGGATTCAGATGATTACGTTTTTTAAAGAAAAACCTGCGAAGAAATAACACGATTTTGACACGTCGACGAACAAACTGCGCTCTGACAAATTATCCTCCTCCACCTGAGGTCTGAAAAAATGTGCGCGCGTTCAAAATCCATTCCGGAAATTGCTCGTTCCGATTATTAATCAAAAGTAATTGTAAAAATTATTCCCACGCGCGATAATTCGCGCTCGCAGATGTGCGCAATGCGTTATCGCATTACACATACTCTTTCATTACCAGGAAAGCTTGTCGGGGAAAATTACAGAATTTAACGCTCGCGCTGATTATACACGCGGGGTGGCCGCCACACGCGTGGGCGATTTTATAATCACCTTGCGGATTAAACTGCCAACGCGGAACGCATTTCTAATTAAGACGATAATCGTGTGTTGTAATATATCGAAAGCGCGTTTACTCCCCGTAAAACCGGGGCGCGATATCACGCGTAGCGCTCCGATAAATAAAGAGAAGCGGGGGTGGATCATCGTGAAAAAAAGGAGCGCGGGTCTTGATGATTCGGAATGAAGTAAAGTATACCCTCGAGCGTGTGGACGCGCGAGGAAAGGGGGAACCGGAGGGAAACACCAAGGGGACATAGAAGGACCACACGCGCGCGCCGCCCACAGATACGCTATCACTTCGGCTACAACCGACGTGATCTGCATGCGCGTGTCCCCTCTTCGTCACGGCGCGGAGAAAAAGAAAATAAAAGAGCCCGCAAGGGAGAGGAGCAGTGTTCCTCGTTTCCCTTCCCCTCCCTCTCGTTACCTTCGGCCGCGACCCACCACCGCTGATTTAAGGAGTCGTCGAAGCGTCGATAACGCGATATCGCCAAAAAATTTTTTCCTCCACGTCCGTCCGCGTTGCTTTTCGTCCCGCGACGAGTAATTTCGATCGCCGAGATTACGCCCTTCAATGTTACGCTTACTGCCGATTTGTGTATATCGATCGATCCGTCGTTCGCCGCGTCAGCTCGCATGAATAGCAGCGTGGCCAAAAAAATTCTCATGACGATGCGCCTCCGCCTCGTCTGATATCTCCGCGCATCATCTGCGCATATTTATATTATGCGCGTTTATATTCGAAATTTTTTTCGGAAACCCGATAGAGAGAAGACGACGTTCGGTTACTTAAAACGCAATACGTACATATCGGGAGAACATTTTTTCTCGCGACAACGAGCGAGACTATTCCCGCCGCGCTCGGACGGTTTTTCCGAAAAACGATCCAGCAATAAAACGACCACGTTATTGCTGGACGCGCAGTGCCCAGTTATATCGATTTCATTCGCGATTATCATAAAAAGAATGACCGATCCTCTTCGGTCATTAATCCCGCGGGCTTCGAGTTGCACACAATGTGATATTCCCGTTCGCTCGCGCGAACAAGCGATATTTTCACAGCCGCGTGTGTGTGAAAAATATCCGAAACGAAGCTCGCGCGCGCTACTCGTTGCGTAACTCAATGCCCGTAGCGTATTTACTGCTTATGCAAATTGAAATCGAACGCATCGCGCGAATCGTAAATTTAATTTCCTCATCTTCTCGCGCGCGAGAGAGATGTGACGTCGGGGCGCGCGAATATCGTGTATCGGTTGCTGAGAATCGGCCGCCGCGAGAAAAGAAGGAATTCGCGCTGGCACGCGCGCTCGCGCGCGCCATGCGTATGCGTGCGAGGCTTTTTACGCGGCACACAGACTGCGGGTGGACTACGCACGCGGGGGTATAACATCTCCATACGCGGCAGAAACGAAGTTGTACTTACCGATATACGATCGGGCGGCGATGGTTTCGCGGCGCGAAAGCCGGCCACCCGCGATACCGCAGGCGTGTATCGCTCAACGGCCGCGCCACGGGCATTTATAACAACGTCAATTACCGTTCTCGACTTTGTGTTCGACCGTCGTGTGCGAGCGGCTTCCTCCGCCAAACGACTTCTTGTTACGCCACTATAGAGCAATTCTAATTCGCTCCACTAGAATCCTGGGACAAATGTTCGCCGAGCGTTCGTGCAACGATTTTCATCCTCCGACATCAGTTTGCGGAAACTGATGATTTAATCTCGCGATTGATAAATAAATAAAACGACTGACTGGAGAGGAGAAAAACGTTGGATCGGCGACTTGCTCAAGATTGTGAACAAAAGCAAAAGACAGACGCGATAATCGCGTTCTCCGAAGCGGGTCCGAAAAGCGGGTTCATTTGCTGCCTGGCCCGCGTGCGTTGCGTGATTGGCGGTACGTTGGATGCGCGTGTACGCGCGCGGAGTTGGCGGGCGATGCGTGTGAGTGCGCGCCACGAAATACGGACGGGCGGACAGAATGACGGACGGCGGAACGCTCCGGGCAACCGAGAGTGGTGACTCGCGCGACACAAGCTCACACTCGACGCCTACGCATCCTCCGGGACCCGAGAGAATTCAACCCGAGTCCATCCTTTCCCTCCGTGCCCTTCCCGCCTCGTTCTTCTTCTCTCATCTTCTCTATCCTGGCCGTTGTAGCTCCGCGCACGTACACGGTTCGGACGCGTGCCCGGATCGACGAGCGTTTTTCTTCCCGCGATTAGAAAGAGGAAAAATCTGTCTCGAAAACAAAACTCGATCTTCCCGAAAGAATTACTGAAAATTGAACGTACGTCTACGCGTACGTGTGTGAGATCTTCGCAATGCCTGTCTCTCCTCCGTGATTATCGGATATTTGAGTAGGATTTAAAACTCCTCGACAGTTGCAACAATGTTATTTCAAAATGACTTTCAACAGCAAGTCTCGGAAAATCTTTTTTGAACTTCTTCAAATCCGGAAAATCTATGCAAAAACGAACTTAATTTCAAGCGGTAAATCCGATTACAAAATCCTAAAGTTCTTTTGAGTCAAAAGGATCAGTACCTTGAATGCCACTAATACTATTAAAGTTGCAAAGATATGCTGTTTTGGAATAGAATTTGCACGCTCTTTGACAAAAATTTGCGGTTGATTGATTATGCTACGGTGACATAGTCACTTTCGAAAACGTAAAATAGTAAAATAGTAAACCTAAAATAGTAAAACTAAAATAGTAAAACCGTATCTCAACATAGTATTTCCGCCCTACGAATATTATGAAGTTCATTCATTGTAATATTCTTGTTCATTTATTTTTTCCATAGTCACGTTTAAATCTGGGAGGTATATCGACGTGTGGATCCACTGGAATGTACACACCATTACTACAAATCACGTGGATTCAAGCTATTGTAAAATCAAAGTGGTGCGGATTACTAGCCCGGACGACAACAAGCGACCTATTTCATGCCGATGACATTTTTTTGAAAAATGACCCTTCGTCCGCTCATTAGAGTGCGTCACCAGAGTGAATTTTCATCATCCGTTAGATATTATATTATTGTATATACATTGTATATACACTTGGATATTTCGTGATGCGGCTGGCCGCAAGAAGACGGAGAGCACGCTCTGTCATCATCCGAGACGTTAAACTGCGTCCAAAATGGCGGATCATGCAGCGCATATGCGATCTCGCGCAATTTGTTACAACTTGCGGTCGCTCTCGACTTCTCTCGGCCTTTGTTTGTCGCGTTTTGTCAAGCGCCGCGCAGACACCATGACGAAGCCGCCAGAGAAGATCCGAGCGGGGAAAGATCCGGTCGCTCGCGTCGCGGACGTAAAGGCGCTTTGAAATTACGAAGATCATAAATTGAAGATACTATACCCATAAAAGACACGTGAAACTAATAATCACCGGCGCGTTGTAGCGGCTTGACCGTATGTATAAAAGGAAATCACCGAGAGATCGAAGGAAAAAAGAGCTCTTCTCGGTTTAATTTCGAATATTCTCCAACTCACAGACTTCGCCCGGAAAAAGATGGCGAAAAAAAAAAAAAATTTCCAGGACACGTTGAGACTCGCAGCTCTGAGCGAGTTTGTCGTTAAATTCGCTCGGCGCCGATCCAATGCAACTTTCGCGCGCGTGCGCTTCTCTTTTCCTGTTAATCTCCGGATATTAATTTCCCGCGAGTTATTCTCCCGGCCTCATCCGCGCGCGCCATTAAGCCGCGTACGTGGCGTTTGACTCACCTCTGAGTGAAACATTGTTAAAACGCAGCCGGAGAGCAGCGGTTAAGAGCGTGTGTTCGTGGTGGTCGAAGTGGAAGATGGTTTCCTCGTCTCGGCGAGGCCTCGCGGCGCTTAAATCTCGAGAGTTTATGCGATCCTGCCTGGTTCCCTCGTTCGATCGTTTTACGCGCGCGTCTACGTGTATACGACGATCTATCTACCTGTAGCGCCGAGTACTACTCCGGGACGTATCTCTCTCTCGCCTCCCAAGAAACGAAGAGATAACGTAATTTTACGTGTGAATGCTCCGGGGCGCGAGCGGACGAGGGAGAGCAGGTACCTGGGGCACCCAATAGCGCGTTCACAGATAACGCCGGCCAATAATTTACAGGTCTGATTCATCTCCGGTCTCTCTATCTTACTGCGGTTGGGAGGTGTATGCCTTTATTAATTAAAGCGCGCGCGTACGCCCACGCTTTCCGAAAATCCCGTCCGCTCTCGAACGACCCCACGTTCGACAATGACTACCGATCGCACTACTTGATAGTCAAACCAATTAATTCTTGGAAAATAATTTCCGAAAACAAAAATTGTGATTTTTTTACGGAGGCAATATATCGCGCGCACTAACGATGTATAAATACACGACGGGATCGTCGCTTGGAAGTCTCCGCGCTTCCCTTGTCGCTCCTTAAACGCCGCGCTCGCGCCGGACACTTCTCTCTATTTCATAATTTTTCATCGCGTTACCGGGCGGGCGGCGCTAATATCCCATAAACGATGAATGATGAAGATAAGGGGGGAAAAGAACGACGAGAGAGGTGAATGAATGAATGCAGACGCGAGAATGAGGAGCGAGAGGGAATGGAAGAAGTTATTCGCGCGCGCGAGGAAAGAAGACGGGCCGAGAGAGAAGGAGAGCGAGGAGCGCCGCACGAGCCAATGCCGCATTTTACCGTCGCGTTTTTCGCCTTTTTTCCATCCGTTTTTGTAAGCGCGCGACCGCGCATTCAGGGGAGGATTAGCGAAATTAATAAACGTAAACCTTTTAACCTAACGCCCGCGAGGCGCCGATAAATTCTTATTTATATTATAATCGACCGGCGCGCGAGCGCGTACACACACACACACACACGAGCCCAACTGCGGGCCCCGAAGAGAAGAGAGAGAGAGAGAAAGAGAGAGAGAGACAACGAGCCACCATTATGGATGTTTCATCGCATCGTCACTTCGTAAACCTGTTGAATAAATTCCGCGCTGGCGCCCCTTTTCCAGGCCCGGGTTGCTGGTTCAAGCGAGGCGAGTTTACTTGTTAGATGTCAGATCGACGACTTAGTCGAAACCGCCGCGATCGACTAAGCCGAGCCGAACGAAGAGCATCGTCTGGAATACTCTTGCGGAGTACACAAATACACGCATCAATTGCGGATCATTTCGCAAAACGTATGCAGCGCATGCTGCCGGTGTCGTTTATCTCCGTATAACTCTCTCGCAGAGAGCTCGGTGAATTACATGAGCGCTCGCAAGTTTGTTTTCTTGACGTTTTCGTTTTACGTTTTTTTCAGAAAAATTTCAAATGTTTTGTTGCGCGGTAAGAGCTAACAATAAAAAAAAATCGGGATTCTCTTCTAGAAACGTCAGCTCGCGCGAATTGAGATCGATCGGAATTGTCTCGATTGAAAAATTCTCGATAACAATTTTCTGTTCGACGCGACGGACGATTTAACAATAGACTCCGGAGAGGTGTGAAGATATATAAAACGTGACATAGTAAGCTCTCTCCGCGAAAGAGAGAGAGAGAGAGAGTGAGTGAGTTCTCTGTATCGTTTCTCGAAAATACCAGTGTGTCCGGAGTGGCACTCTCGGCTCGAGACTTAAGATCCTCGTGAAACTTGATCTCTCCTCTTCCTTTATTTCTCTCACATCCGAGATATTGTCCTTTTTACAGATTCCAAAACGTGTCACGATCAAATTCACCGGGGAATTTGAAGGGAGATAGGTTTATCGAAGCCGGAATGTTAACGATCGGTAACGTGAAAAATATTTCTTCCTCTCGGTTTAAATACTACTCGGTTCTTCTTTATTTATAAATTAAATCAAACGAAATTTTTTAATTGCGCCCATAGTTTTCAAACGAACGACTCGTTCGATGAGAATCGCATCCTCACGTCTTATTTTGTCACTCAACACTTGAAGAGTGAGGGAAGAGTTCGCGTCTCTTGAATTTATTGCCTTCTTCTCCTTCCAATTGTGCTATTCAGAAAACGGCGATGTCTATATATCGTTCGTCGTTCTTGCACGCGCGTTCTCGCACGAACGCTACCACATATATACATTCCCGCGCGAGAGAATTACGCGCGCACGACCTACATCGACGATTTATGTATCGCCGGATGCGCGTTATAAATCGTTACGCATTTATGGAAACGTTAATCAACGCGACAATACGCGGCCGCGTACGGGTAGGATTCAAAGGGGGTGAGGGGGAGAGAGGACGGAGAAGGGGCGGAGAGAACCGCAAAAAAGGATTTCGAAACAAGGCGCCGAAGAAAAACGTCGGTTGAAAGAATGGCGAGATACCGACATCTACATATACGTACAATGTACAGGTTCCGAGCCCGAAGCCCTTTGAAAGCACCCGTACGAGCCGGCTGGATGACAGGGAAGAAATCGAAATATGCGATGACTGCGCAGATGAAATATCCGTGTCTCTTAATGGCGGTCTCGGACCGTCTCTGTGTAGCTCGAGTAAAAGGGGGTGGCCGAGAGCCTCCCTCGGACCTTGCGAGTGGATGTAGTCGAGGGCGCGTACACGACGAGAATTAAAGCATAAATTATTTTAGGCGTATCTCTCTTATCTCGATTTTATTGTATTTTAAATTACACAAAATGCGAACAGCGCGTTGAGATTGCACGCGCGAGGCGAGACATCGATCAAATTTCTAAAAGACGAGAGACGATGAAAAACACAATGGCGAAACTTGGTTTGACTCGCAAAATCGCGGGGAAACAGATTACTGTTTGCGTCGATCGAATTCTTCGATCTGGTCCCGGGTGAAAAGAGACGCCGGCATCAAAAAGAGCGCGGCGCCGTGAGGGAGAGGCGGAAAGGGAACGGTGAAAGAATCCCGCAGGAATCCCGCGGAGAGTGCCGCGCATACGGGGGTGTGCCGCGTGCCAAGACCCTCTCCGCGTGCCAGGTCCTCACCCGTATAGGCTTCACAGGGGGCCTCTGGATGGGGGCCCCCTTCACCGTAAGATAAGGCCTCCTGGTGCGAGCCGACGACGCGCGACCGACATCCATGTCACATTATTACCATATAGGTACCAGTCGCGTCGTCACAACACCGCACGGCGAACGTACCACCACCGTTATATACACCCGTCGGTGAAGGAACGCGAAGAAATCGATCGGCAGAAGCGGGAGGGGCGGCAGGGGAGGGAGAAGAGAGAGAGAGAGGAGGAGGAGGAGGAGAAATCATCCTCTATTTTAGTTACGAACCGGTTCGAATACGTTTCTTTCTCCGTTCGTCAGCGATGTCGCGGTACGTCGGACAACCGTGCGAGAGCCGCGGTAAAACGGCTTCTTGTGACAGGCAATAATCAGAGAGCGGAAATAAAACGGGGCGTAAATTTCGGAAAACATTCGGAATCGTCGAATGTACGCGCGACATTCATTTATCGCGATGATGTTGCAGCGGGAATCGTCATCATCGGTTTTGAATTTATTTATCGCGCTGAAATTTGCGTCCCGACACTTTACTCTCCGCATTTCGTTCGTTTTGTATTCTATTGTTTTCCCCGATGACGAGATATACGGAATTTTACGACCGCGCGAGCATCATGTATTTCGCGCATGAATGAAATCTACATTTGGCTTCCGTCCAAACCAGGAATGCAGACACGATCCGCGAGAGAGAGAGAGATAGAGAGAGAGAGACAGAAGATATATTTGTATCTGCGGCCTTTATTTTCTCGTCTCCGCGTCTCGGTAAGAAATACCAATAGCTACCGTGGACATTAATTGCGTTCGGGACCGGGGAAATTTATTTTTTTCTATTTTTTGCTCCGTATCTCTCTCTCTCTCTCTCGCGCGCGCGGGCAACGTTATTGGAACGACTCTCGGACGAAAATCGCGGTGACTCGGTCCGGACGGACCGCTTCGGAAATCGTAAAATTGGGTAAATCATTGGCCGGTCCCGGCGGTGCTAACCGCGGACTAAAATTCTATACTCCTCTGCGGAAAGAAGGTGTGGTACCGGCTCGTGCTCTATCTCTTCTTCCTCTCCTTTTTTTTTTCTCTCTCTCTCTCTCTCTCTCTGTCTGTCTTTCTCTCACTCTCTTCCTCGTTCGCTCTTGTCGTCGTTCCCCGTGTTAGGTGCGTATAAACACGAGCAGGTATAGAGAGCCGCACAGGTAAGAGCCGTGGTGGTCGGTGGCCGGAGTCGCGAGATAAACTTTACTGCACATATAGGTAACACGTACAGGTAGGTACCGCCGATCCCGGGGACACGCGTTGTAAACGGCACGATGGCCATCCGTTATCGCGATGATGATTCGCGACATCCGCACCTTGAGAGAAAACCTCCACCGGTGTTGCGAGCGTACATGTGTACGGCGCGCGCGCGAGTCCGCGCCGGCGGATAATGCAAATTTAGCGACGACGTTCGACGATTCCCCGCGCGGGAGATTCTCGCGGCTTGGAATTCTTGTATAATACGACACTTTTATCTCGTCCCGTTTTTTTAAAGCTTTTTCGTTTCTCTTTCTCGAATTTTTATTCTGTTTCGCGCGCGCGGTGACTCAACGTCATCTCGAAGATCGCCTCAATACCAAATGCGCGCACATTAAATTACTCAAGAGGGGATCGACGAGAATATAATGACACGGTAGAGAATTCACGTTGTCTACCTCCTCCTCCGTCGTTTATTTAGCGGCTTTCTTTTACGGTTCTTGCTCTTACACGACAGTGTAAAAGATGCGATAATGTCGGCGTCAGCGTTATGTCGCGCAACGTGTGAAAAAGGAAAAAAACTAGGAAAGTCACAAACGAAATGTGAGAGTAACGCGGAGAATGGGGGGGGGGGGGGGGGGGTCGATTCGTGTGTCGTATAGGGTACGCATGCATCGGGGCCCCGGCGAAGACGAATCCATTAGCCGTGAACGCGGATTGAGCAATAAACCAACTGGGAGGTAAGTCGACTCCGGCCGTCTCGCCTCCTCCCGAGAAAAAGAGGTTTCCCTCTTCTTTTTCTCTCCTCTTCCCTCCCCCTTCGGGATCCTCTCCTTTCCCCGCCTCTCGCACCGTGGTTTTCGGTTCGCCTCTTATTCCTGTTGGGCCCGCATTCCCGTACAAGATGTCGCGCCGATAAAAGTCCTCCGAAGGCTTCGTGGTCCCGGGGCCCACCCCGAGTAATTCATTTAAACATTCCTGGAGGTGGTCGCACGACAAATTACTCTCACGAAAACCTTCGCGCGACAGCCAAAAGCTCCGTCGTCGGAAGAGACCCGTCGCAGTCCTATCTCCATTGAGAGATCTGTCCCTCCGCGCCCCCTCTACCCCCCTTTCTCGCGCGCGCACACCCTCTCGGCTCGTCCTCCGTTATCCGCGCACGAATCGTTCTCTATCTTTCTTCTTTCATCGGCGTTAGGTCCCACTTCTTTCCCCTCGCTCTTCTCAGGCTGCGGGTGCCCTCCTGTGCGGCATAAAACCTGGTGACACTTCTCACCCTTCCTAAGAGGCACCTTGCTCTTCGGCACGAGCTCCGGCAGTTCTCGAGTGCGAGAGGACACTCCGTGCGGTGAGACGAGGAGGATGAGCGAAGCATCTTATCTCTATCGGTATCTCTCCCCCCGCCGGTTGTTTCGATCGACGACAAAATAATACCGTATTCCGCGCGAGAAACCGCGTAACCGCGGTGGCGTGTCCCTTTGACGTTGCGTCTCGCGTTGTGCCGCAGTATTGCTCCGCAATATTATTTTCACATCTTATAATAGTTTTTTGTTAAACAGTCTTTTATTAAACTTGCGCAAAACAATCACAAGTTTAAGTTCCAAATTGACAAGTTTTCAAAATGGAGCGACAACAAATTAGAACTTCTTGGTATTTTTTATTTTACATAAAACGTACAATGAGAGGAAAAGTTCTTGTTTAAGAACTAACACCTGCGATTCATTCAGAAATAACAACAAAGTCGATCGGATTAAGAAGTTTTCCGAAGTCTCCGAAATAATAATTGATCAATCACGCGCGCGCGGTCCGGGAGAGACATTATCGCGCGATATTATCTCTCGAAGCGAAATCTCTCATTGACGCGTTTTCTCCCGTCGTGTCTGTTATTCCCCGGGGAACAACAGACCGCACGCCTGTCATCCCATGTTGCCGAAGATTCTTAAGCGGCATGCGGGAAGGGAAGGAGGGGGGGGCGCGTTGTGCGTCTGTAGAGAAAGAGGCTCTCTCTCTCTCTCTTTCTCTTTCCGTTGTGGAATACGGACCGGCTTCCGGAAGCGAGGCGAGATTCGTCGGGCGAGATTGCCGGGGCGTCGAGTGTCTTTCCGCGCGCGCTTCTTAGACGCGCGCGGCCAACCCCTCGTAAATAAAGTGTCGGGACGCTCGCCCGAACGGGGGACCGCGGGGTGGCTAATATATCTCACGGCTCGGTTAATTGACCCGACGAGGTTCCGCGCGCGGTTCCGCCCGTGTATCCAATTCGTCTTGACACCGCCGACTCTCTTTCGGGATTCCGTGGCTTATTGGCCGACGGGTAAAAATAGGAATGCGCGCGCATTCACACACGTTCGTCATGGAGCGATTGCCGTTTCCGATAATGAGAAGCTCGCCTTGGGAGGAGGACCGCCGTGAATGGGAATTCATTCGCGCGTGAATAACATGTATATTTCGCGCGAGACGAGATGAAATATTCGGTTGTCGCGTGTATTTCTTCGTTCGCGCAGAGAATTGCGTTTGATACAACACTCGAGTGAGAAATGGCATCGCGTCTTGTTGTATAACAGAGATCGATCCTGTTTTCGCAACGTGTGTACAAAAGATCGTCTTTCTCTCGCGTTACGCGGTCGTTCGAAAAAAAAAAAAAAACCTCACCGGTATTTTCCATGATATATAACGCAAAAATACGACCGCATGAACGCTTCGTGGAATCAATTACCGTTCGTTTGCTCGATGCGATAGCTCCGCCATTAATCATGCCCGCGCGCACGGCGAGCGATTGTTTTTATCGCCGCAGAAATTGCACGCTTGATACGAGCTGCCAAAAAGTGGGTCATCGCGCCGAGACTCGCGGGAATTATTACAAGATCTCGCGCAATTATGATTCTCACGTATCGCACGCGTGGTCGATATGCCTTAATTACGACGCGATGATATTCGACGAGCAAATCGCATCTGCTGATGACATCCGCGCGCGCGATCACTTCTCGAATCGATCGCTTCTCCGATACTATCGGATCGAAATTGTTCTCGATCGATTTCCATCGATTATAAAACCTCCGCACACTCGTCGGTGGTGGCGAAAAGACATTCGCGCCGTCATCTGCGGGACGCTTCGATCGCGCCGAGGTCATACGGGAAAAATCTGATTACGCAACGAGCTTGAAACGTCGCCTCCTCCGCGAGGGAGGAAGATAGATGAAAATCGCGCGCAAGGAGTCTCAAGAGAGGGACTAGCGCGGACGGACGGTGCGACGGAGGCGGCGGGGGAGGAAGAGGAAGAAGCCGCGGAGAGACGCGGGAAGAGAGAGGTCGCCCACGCACGCGTAGGATAATTGCACGCGTGATTCTCCCTCGGTTGTGCGCCGGCTCTCCTTTTCTTTTCCCTGTCTTTCCGCCTTGCCCGTACTTTCTTGCGCATGCGTACGTTACGTACACGTTTCGTTCGCCCGGCGAACGTACACGCGAGTTAGCATCTGCATGCGAGAGAAGCCCGAACGTAAGAAGAACCCGGCAGAGAGACGCGGGGGAGGGAGTGGAAGCGCTTGAGGAGGAGGTCAGAGGTCAGCCGCACTCTCGACGAGGCAGACGCGACGCCCACCGAGCGACACCCACGCGAAAATCCTTCTCCACGAAGCCCTCGTCTTCTTCACCTTCTTCCTTCTTCTTCTTCTTCTTCTTCTTCTTCTTTACCTTCTCTCGTCCTCCTGTTCCTCTCCTCCTCATCCGGCTTCTTCTCTCGTTCGCCCGCTCTTCGTTGCTCTGCTCATGTTCACGAAACCGCGCCGGAGACTTCCTCGGATTTGTTTTTTTTTTTTTTTTTTTTTTTTTTTGTTAACATCTGCAGAGATGCGTTTCGATGCCTGAACAATCGTACACTTGTTCGCGGTACGAACATGTTCTTCTATTTATCCGTCGGATAGTGTGCGACAACACTTGAAATATATTTTGCGAAAGTGTGTTAAAACATTTCGAATAGCGATTGCGAGAGAAAATCCGCGGGAGCTGAATGAACGCACGGACCGACTCCGTCCTCGTGTCATAAATCGGAATATGCGCGAATGACGACCCGGCGGATGTTCGCGTTACGAGATTCGCTCGCGTAACCAACGCGCGCGCGCGGCCAAGAGCTAGAAACTGCGGCACTAAATCAACAGGCAAAATTTATCGCTAATATTTTTCCGGCGCGCAGTTAAGCGTCGCGCGGTCGTTAGCGATGACAAAAGATTCGTAATTTATCGAGTCCCCGGTTTAACCGGCCCGCGCGCGCACGCAAAAGCCAAAGTCTTCCGCGCGCGGACCGTGCTAAAGTTTCCGTTTACGACTCCTTCAATGGATCGTCAAGTTTCTTCCTTTGTACGCTGCGTGAAACGCTACGAATGGCGCGTTTCACTCCTTCTCCGCCTTCTCCTTCTCTTCCTCTTCTTCTTCCTGAATTCGATTATCTGCTCGTTCGCAACGGACCGGTCAATCGCGCCGCAACGCGCGGCGTTTATAGCGCATTGAGGAAACGTTATTAACGAGCCTTCCGCGATCAAGACATTTCTCTTCTCTCGTGCCGCGAAGACGACCCGCATCGCTTCACTCGCGCGAGACGGAGGATTTCTCGTCGGTCACGCGCGGAGGATTCGCGCGACCTCTCTCAATAACATACCCTTTCTTCTCGGGTAAATTGATTTTTGTCAAAAACTTTCACATAAATCTCAAAACAAGGTTTTGAAACCTGTTACAAAACCGAATGCGAAGAAGCGTTTATCAAGCGTCAATTATCCGAACAAAAAAAAAGAAAAGAGAGAGAAGTTCGAGCGCCTGGATTCAGAAATCACGGACGGGAAGCATTACGAGGGATTACACCGGTAAGTCTGAGCTAACTGGCAGCCCACCTGACGTCATAATCTGAAGAAATATTCGGACGACTACTCTCTTCGGGCCACCCCTTTCTCGCGTCATCCTTCTCGTCACCGCGTCTTCTCTTCCGTCTCCTTTCCGCCCACGATTATAGATTATGGATCCCGGAGCCGCGGGAGAGAAGTTGACGAGAGAAAGAGAGGGTGAGCGCATAAGCGAGAAAAGGCCGCGCGAAGATCGAACGAGAACGCGCGGAGGAAGGCAGTCCAGTCAGACGAGGAAGGAATTTATTATACTCCTGAGAATTTGAGGAGTAAAGACTGACGGGAAGAGATCTGGACACGATCTACGGTAAATGCTCCAGCAGATCCTCCGAGGTGATCACCAAGATTTTCGAATCGATCAATTAAGCGGCGTGTGGGAACCGTCCGGTCCGGTCTCGTCCGTCCGTCCATCCGATCAGAACCAAAAAATCAGATGTTGATCTCTCCGCAAACCTGTAATCCTCCTGAAAGGAAGAGAGGCTCCAGAAGAGACGGGAGATCCTCTTTCTTTCCCGATCGCCTTCTTCTCTCCGGGAGAAGAGTATCGCCGGAATATGACGAGAGAGCAAAGCGGAAGTAAGATCTGATACTTTCCTTAGTAAATAATAAATATGTACTTGTGAGTAAATAGTTTTCGCTCAGAATCTGCTGGACAACAGATCAGATGTTCGACTCTTTCATCTCTTCGACGAAACTTAACGCAATATAGAAATGCGAAGAATAAAAATATAAAACATGTCGAAATTGAAGAGAAAACGCGATCGTCTGCCAAGAGTTCCGACCCAACTCGCAAACACCGAGAAACAACGCGAGTGTCTCGGTTAAGTAAGAAACGGAAACAATATTTTATCGAAATAAGCGATGACGTCGGCGCCGACTTCGTCGCTGCCATTCGGACGCGCGCTTTCATTGTCCCACGTTGTCCCGGACGTCTCTCTTGATCGCGCGAATTTACAAAAGTAAAACGTATATATCGCCCGTTGTTGGGCGGTTGCATCCGCCCGCCATAGCCGGGCCGGCAAAAACGATGCGCGCCCCTTACGAGGGCGGCGAGAAATCGAGGCTTAATCTCGCGGCGAAGGAGACCCTAAACGCGCGCGGGGACTTCGCCGCGCGGACACGATGATCTTAAATTCTCGCGAGGGCCCTACTCGATTACCTGCCCACGCGATTTCTCGAAGCTAACCCGAGCGTCAGGACGAAACACGGGGTAGAAACATCGGAAGAATACGAGATAACATGGGCGCGGACGAGACGTAGAGAGGAACGAGGAGAGGAGGCCGAGGGCGCGGTAAGAGCGAGGAGGACAGCGGCAACGGGTGGGGCGATGAAGAGAGGAGGCGGAGGAGAGGAGAGGAGAGTGGTGTATCCGTGACAAGAGACTAGATCTACGCCGGTGGGACCACACGTGCGACGACGACGACGACGACGACGACGACGACGGCGGCGGCGGCGG